>APFE031328991.1:63684-89376 GCA_000404065.3 Pinus taeda
CCCCCCTCCCTCTCTCTCTCTCTCTCTCCCCGCTCCCTCTCTCTCTCTCTGCCTCCCTCCCCACCCCTTTTGTCTCTCTCCCCCCCTCTCCCTCTCTCTCTTTCCCTCTCCCTCTCCCTATTCCACTCTCTCCATCCCTCTCTCTCCGCCCTCCCTCTCTCTCTACTTCCCCCCTCCCTCTCTCTCTCCTTCCCTCCCTCACTCCTCTCTCTCGTTCTCTCACTCCCACTCTCCTTCTCTCTCTCTCCCTCTCCCTCTCTCTATTCCACTCTTTCTCTCTCCTCCCCTCACTCTCTCTATTCTTCTCTCTCTCCCTTCTCCCCACCCCCCTCTCTCCTCTCTCTCTTCTCTCCCCCCCCCACTCTTTTTCCTTTTCTTTTTCTCTCTTTCTCACTCTCCCCCTCGATCTCTCTATCTCCCTACCTCCCTTTCACCCTATCCCCCTCCCTATCCCCCTACTCAATAATACAAATATAATAAATCACTAAAAAATATTTGTTCACATTTATTAGCTACACTGGTTAATGTTAGCTAAATTAATAATGGTTAATAAGAAAATAGAATCATATAAGCTTGTATTAGGAGCAGCTAATAAATCAAGATGTGAAGTGGATAAATTAATTGCGTGATTAGGCACATGTACTTGCATAAATTTTGGTGATTAACAACCACCTAATAAATTATCTATTTTTATGCAAAATATTAAAGTTATATATTAAAAGTTGCAAACAAAAAAAGTTCAAATTAAACTCAAAATAGAGAATAACAAGGAAAGTGTGAGAATGTACAATAATGGTTTGACTGCATGCATGTACTTGCATAAATTTTGGTGAGTCACAACCACTAATAAATTATGTATTTTTTATGCAAAAGATTAAAGTTATATATTAAAATTTGCAAAGAATTTTTTTTCAAATTAAACACAAAATAGAGAATAACAAGGAAAATGTGAGAATGTACAATAATGGCATGACTACATGTTAATACTTGTCGTCAGATTATATAAAATTAGTCTTCACTAATTAAAAGAAGACCTTTAAAAGAAAACAAAGATTATATAAAATTAGTCTTGACTAATTAAAAAAATCTTTAAAAGAAAATAAAGAAAAATTGTTTTACTTATACAGAGCAAGAGAAGGCTCTTTGGTTGAGTTTTTGTAAATATAAAAATATTAGTGGATGCCTCTTGCATTAATAAGAAATAAATTCATGATAAGGCATACCAAGAGGGATTAATGAGATTTGGTATCAAGCATAGTAAATGATGAAGAACAGGATAAAAAGATTTTAAAACAGGACAAAAAGAGATTAATGAGATTATGGATAAAAAACATAGCAAAAAAATCTAAAAACACTATATACGTACCGAAGAGGAGACAGTAAAAAGGAGGAGACAATGAAAATAAAGATGAGGGCAGACCAAAAATATATCAAAAAGAAAGTAACGATAACATAAAGATTTAAAAACAAATTGAAAATAATTTTTATAATTGAAAATTCAAAATGGTATTCTCAATAAATTAAAATGGTTTTGCAATTAATATTTTTATAAATAAATTAAAATTTCATAAAGAATTTATAAAAAATAATAAATAAATACTCAGGGAAACTAGCTGATAAAAAATAATAAAAAATAAAAATAAATATTCAAATTTTCTATGTAAGCTTGCTAACCAGGAGATAAGATATCAATTATTGAGCATTATAACACACCTAAAGATGTAGAAACATTAAACCAAGCAGTCACTGAAGGAGGAGACGTAGTAGAAGCTACTGTGTATGTTTGCACCTTCGGAAAGGTAAATACAGGTTTAGCTCCTATGTAAATACAAGTTTAGAAAACAGGAGAGAGGGCTTGTTTCTTTAGTTTTTTTTCTGGTTATAGCATTAACATGGGATTCCATGTTCTCACACCTAATGATTTAGGTGAGGGAAATCACGTCAAAACAGGGCAGAGAAATCAGGTCAATTGCAGGAATGACAGATTGGTAGGGCGAGTTATGGGGTGAGGGAAATCACGTGAAAACAGGAGAGGAAAATCAGGTCAATTGCAGGGATGACAGATTGATAAGACGGGTTATGGGCTTTGACGAGGAAGAGGAAGAGCAATAAAATTGAAAATTCTATTCTAAATATAAAAACAAATTATGAATATAATATAAAATAAATACGAAAGAAACATACCTATCACGGACTGTTACATCTTTCTCGTTCCCTCCTCTCCACTGTAAATACCTCCATTGTTACCGTTTTCTCGTTCCCTCCTCTCCACTGTAAATACCTCCATTGATACCATCGAACAACAACTTCTCGCATTCGTCCATGCATCCATTCTCGCTGATCCACAAAAAAGAAAGACCCACAGGAATGACAGGCGTAGACAGGAAGCACTTCCACTGCCAATACAATGAAATTCCCAACACAAGAAAAAGAAATTTTACCGCAAATACAATGAAATTCCTTTGAAAGAAAAGAAATGATGAAACAACTCTGCTCTTCAGTCATCCTTTCCTGCTGCTCTTCTTGATCCATATCCGAGAAACAACAGAGAGTATAGACACAGAGGAACCCAACACGGAGTCACAGGCACACGAACATTGAGATACGACATACAGAAAATACAGATGCAATTAGAAGAAGAGGATGTGAACAAAAGCATAAAGATTCCCTCCCTCGGTATCTAAAAAAAGCTTGATTGACCGTTAAAGGAGCGGATCACAGCTCACCACAACGTCTATAACAAAAAAAGAATACTCGAGATTTCTTAACGAAAAAGCTTGAAATGTTTTTCAGGAAATTCTTTTCACATCCACGTCATCTATCCACGTTGATGCAAACCAGTTGGGTTTTCTTAAATTTAAGTTGGAATCTTTGACATCCCGTAATAAGTACAGAGCACTTGGGTTCTCTTAACTAAATTATTTCCACATCCACGTCATCTATCCACGTTGGTGCAAACCAGTTGGGTTTTCTTTCTTAAATTTAAGATGGAATCTTTGACATTGGGTAATAAGTAATTTATGTAATTTTGGCGTGGGCCTATGTGGTCCTCCGCTGTCTGCGTTCAGCGATTAATATTACAAGATTATTAGAAAAGTAGTGAACGTTATATTTCTATATTAAACCATTCAATATAATGGATGGGCTTCATTGAGCGCGCATATACATATATATTTATATATATATATATATTTATTTATTTATTTAATTACTTTTTGAAATTAATTTAATATAAATGTTGAAATTTATTTTTTATATTAATTAAATCTCTAATCCTAATGATTAGAGGGAAAAGATTTTTTCAGATTTTGTTTTGATTAATTTTAATTAATATTTGGTAAAGATTTTTAAAAATTTGAATTTAAGTTTCATATGTAGAATTTGAAAAGAATTTGAGGGCATTGAATCCAATTATACATTCAAAAATATAATTTAAACAAAAAAAATCATAATCTTGCTCGAAATTGAATCACCAAATTCTAATGAAAAATACTATTTCATCGATAAGTTAAACTCTGCCCTAATTTAATGCGATTTTCAACTCAAGATCAAGACGAGATAAAACTTAATTTGCAAATTTACACTAGAAATTCGTTCCTTTTAATTCTTGGATTGCTAATTTATGCATTTATAACATCTATAAGTTAAACTTTGCCCTAATTTAGTGTGATTTGCAACTCAAGAACAAGATGAGGTCAAACTTAATTTGTAAATTTACATTAGAAATATGTTCTTTTTAATTCTTGTATTGCTAATTTATGCATTTATAAATCCACTGCATATACAGACTTATTGGATATTACATTTTATTATATTTAATTTTCTTTTTATTTTTGCTGCTTAGATTCATCCCCTTCTGCATTAATGCATATATAATATTATCATCCACATATGAGCTTCTTTCCACCTAATTACTTGAATCTATGCAATAAGATTTTGCTTCTTAGCCTCATTGTTTTAGTTCTTTGAGTTGAGCTCTAGATGCAATATCCAACGCTTCTCCTTGAAATGGCCTTCAATGTTACAATGGTTTTAGTAGTTGTTTAGATCTTTGCACCAACATGCTATTGCTTATGTATTTTTGTCTTTCCCTCCTTTCCCCTTCTTCTTCTCCTTCTAGAAAGCTTAATGGTGATACCTCTACTTTGACCCACTTTATCTCCCTTTGATTTTGTGTATGTTCTCTGGCTATTGTGGATGTAAATGAGCCTCATCATTGTTATGGGTTTGAACATCTCTTACTTCTACAAATGACTATTTAAACCCCTCATATACTTGAGGAGCATGAGTGGGTTCTTTGGATAGATATAAAAAATTATTTCATCTTCATAAATTTTGTGTAATCCTACACACTCAACGCTCGTCTTTGCTTGAAGTGATTCCACCGAATCCACTAGTCCTCTAGATACCCGATAGGGTAGAAATGTGACTTTATAAGAGTTTTGAAATCTTCCCACTTAATCACTAGAGGATCTCCCTCCAGTATTACGGTTTTCGTGTGGCTTTCCCACCATGTCTAGGTGTGGCCCTCTAATTTTAGATGATAAAATAAAAATTTTATGTCCTTCCTCTATGTGAGGAAGACTAAAATAAATCTCTAACTATTGTAATTAGTGATTTCGATTCAAAGCATCAATCTCACCTTATATGGCTTCATGTAGACCTCTGTTTCCATCTTGAACAAAGACTATGAATGGTTCATGATGCATGAACTACGTTGTTAATTTTTGTGTTATTTCTTAGATTTCCTCTCTAGTTCATCCCTATTCCCCAAATTCCCCTTTGATTTGGCCTCTAAGTTAGAACGCCCATCTTCATTAATTCCCAACTCGTTCTCAATATTTTCCATAAAGAGATTCAAATTATGGTCGATATCAACATCTTGTTCTTCTAGTCTTGAAAACCTCTCCTTTGACACATATCAAGGGTTTTTAATACATTTGTTGGCCATAGGTGGGGTTTTAGAACTTTATGTTTAAACCAATAAAGATCCCCTGGAAAATCCCACAAAATACCCAAAGCTACCTTCTCTGATACCAATATGATTCATAAGCGGACTTGCATATTACGCTAGAGAGTTCATCACAACACATCCGATAAAATTATACTTAAAATATGAAATCTATACTATCAAGGTTATCTAGACTTCTAGATTTATTATGCTACATTTTCTAGTGTGTAATAGATGAAATGTGGAAAATATAGAATACACACAAATACAAGGCACTTCACTACTACAAAAATAATTTTAGGGGGGCATTATCCGCCTCCAAAAGTGGAATTGGGGGCGAGCGGGGGTTAGCATTAGGGGAAGTTTTTGAAACCCCCTTTAAGAGATATGAACCACCCCCAAAAGTGGATTTTTTGGGAGTGGTTCCAACTATCTCCAAAATTCATCTTTTGGGGTTTCAAATCACCCCAAAAAACCACTTTTGAGGGCGGTTTACAACCCCCTTGAAAAGTGACCTTTGGGGGAAATTTTTTAAAACCCCCAAAAGCATAACCTCTATAAACATGAAAGCGTGGGATCAGTTGATAAGACCTATATTTCCATTTTCAAGCCTCAAAAAAATGATACATCTAATGTTCACTCATGCTTGGAAAATAACCAAACATATTCATGAAGAATGATTCAATATTGGAGCTATAATGATAACAATACTAGATCTATAACAATAACAAAAGAAAAAATAATATCAATAATAAATACAAAACCAAAATCCATTTCTTATAATTATCTATTGGATTTTGGATGTGCGAGAGAGTAGCTATGAGCATTTTGAAAATGAGAGGCAATACAATGATGGCTTGATTGCACATTTTTGGACGTAGAGAAGGTCTATCACATACAAATTTGTAAATAGATAAACATAGTGAGTCATGGTTTAAAAACAGAAAGTTAAACAAACGAAGGTATCTACACTGATATGTTTGTTACATAGGTGAATGGATGCTTTTCGAATTGTAGATTAATAGAATGCTTCAAGGGGAGGAGTGATGCGACTATATGACTCCAATTGAGCAAAAGTTTTCCAAGGGATTAACGGAATTGGGTACCAAGACTAGAGAGAAAAAAAAATAAAAATAAAAAATTATAAATAAGGATCTAATGGGATTAGGGATCAATAATTAAGCAATGGTACTTAAAAAAATGAATAATTAAGAGGAATTAATGGGATTAATGACCCAAAATAGAGAAAAAATATTAAAAGACATAGTAGATAAGAGATTAATTAGAGAGGATTAATAACATAACATAAATATTTAAAAACATTAGGCCAAGTAGTTATTGAACGAGGAGACACAATAGAAATAAAGTTGAATCTATTTTATATGTTTGCACCTTCAGAGACGAACTCTAGATGACTCATCAAAACATTGAAATATAAATATAGGTTTAGCTCCATGTCGACATAGAAATTGAGAGATATGGCTTTCTTCTATAGTTACAATTTGGTATTTGATGTTGTCATAGATAATAATTTAGTTTATACATTTAGCTCAAGTTATATCAACTAAAAACAACTGAGGGGAAATCACGTCAAAACATGGGAGCAAAATCAGGTCAATTACACGAATCATAGATTAATAGGGTGGATCATGGGCTTTGATGAAGAAGGACAAGAAAATTCTACTCTAATCTATGGAACCAAAAATGAATAATAAATCGTGAATATAAAATAAATACAACAAACATACCCTTCATGGCTCAGCAAATATCATTGTTATGTCTCTTTGGTTCCCTCCTCTCCCATGTAAATACCTTAATTAATTTGATCCAACTTCTTCAATTAATGACATCAAACAACAGTTCCCTTCATTTATCCATATATCCCTTCTTGTTCCTCCTCTTGATGCATTTCCAAAACATAAATTCAACCTCAAATTCACATAATATGCAATTTTATATATTAGAAGCTATAAAGATAGACATAACATAACACTCAGATAATACAGAAACTACAAACACAAAATTACAGCCACACAAACATAATACAAAACCCTTCCATGGAAAATATAACAAAATTCTTGCATATATCACACAACACCACACTCCACACCAACACACACCACACACACACACACACATTTATATATATATATCCCTCCCTAATCTATCTCAAAAAAGTTTGATCGACCATTAAAGGAGGAGGAGATTACATTTTGACTACTACATCTATAACAAGAACAACTTGAGATGCTTTTTAAGAAATTATTTGCACATAAAGTAGTTGGGTTTTCTTAAATTTTGAATATTGTACAAGTTTAGGCTTGAATTGAATGTGTAACCTGTCTTGCTTGGTAATAGGTATTTTATGTAATCTAGCCTAGGCTCTTTCTGGTCTGTTCTTTCTGGATTCTACAATTAATGTTTCAAGGTTACTAGAGAGGCATTGAGTGAAGACAGGTCGTTACATTTCTCTATTTCTTCCATCTTTATGCATTCAATATATATAACATGTATCCATTTAGGTTTGAATAGTAATAAATTTACTCTTAAGTTTGACATGCATTTTTTAATTTGAAAATCACAAGGTTTTTTATATGAAACTATATGTTCACCCATTTCCAATGTGATTGGTAACTCAAAGTTACGATCAAGTCAAATTTAATTACATCCATAAACATATTTCTTTTGAAATAGAGATTGCATAATTTGAATTTAATTATCAATTATTGTTAGGTTTATGGTAGGAAATAAGATCCATTAAATATTCTATAATATTTTTAGTAGTATACATAAATCAAGCGCTGAGATTTATGTGCAAAGTAGTTATGCATTTTTTTTCATTTTAGTTAAATTGATTAATTAAAAAAATATCATATGAGCAAGTTTCATATGAAATGAGTTATGGTTTTTTAGGGATGGGATATTGAGAAACCATGGGTTGGCCCATTGTATTGTAACATAGCCTATTTATAGATTAAGAAACTCCATAATAAAGTGTATATAAATCTTCATGGATAAGAATATTTTTCCATGTTTTCTCAAATGTATATACGTTTACTAATAATAATAATAATATAGTTAATTTTGTATTTTTTAAATTTTAACAACATAAGATGTATTATAAAGTAAATGCTTTGTTGTTTATTATGGATTCATGCTTATTAACATTTACTAACCATTTAATTTATATGATTGTTCTAATATGTAAATTTATATTAAAAATGTGTTATTTTTATTTTTTGTATTGATAATTTAATTTATGCATTTGCAACATCTAAATGAAGCTAAAGCTACTACTTTCATAATCATATGGGGAATACTTATTTCAAAATACATTTTAAATATTTGTAAAGATACTTTAATACTAAAGGTTTTAAATATTTGAAAATACATGTTATATAGAATTACTCGTATGTTTATTTTTTGGTTAATTGTATGGGGAGTGAGATGATTTACATTATTCTCGCTATTGGATTTGTTTGTTTAAAAAATTTTAGTATAGAGTTTTTTTCTCAAAATAGCATGCACACTTTAATTTGTATAGTTTGAAGTGTAGAACGAATTTAGATTATTTTTTGCTTCTTGCTTAGCTTTTCTCTCTCTTTTTATATATATATATATATATATATATATATATTTATATATAATATATATATATATATATATAGATATATATATTATTCTTAATGTTTTTTAAAGTTTTTTGATACAATATTTAACAACTAAAAGCTTATCCTAGAAGAGGAGAAAGACAATTCATAGTTAAAAGAATGTATTCCTTAGAGAAAACTCTTCTCCAAACTTGCATCATTGTATTTTCGAAAAACCTATAATTTATTCTAGAGAATTATATGATCTTAAAGATTATTCCTTTTCACTATACCATAGATTATGTACTTGCCATATACAAATATATTTGCATGCTATGCATGCCCACTATAAAGTAGATGCATTGTCATTTTGAGAACAATTTTGTATTTATACATAAAGTGATGGTCTACTCAAACTCTCAAAGGTTATATTATCTCTACCCATGGGTTGATGTTGTATTTCACATTACTACCATATATCAAGAAAAAACTCAACAAGTCTACACACTACACAATAAGAACTTTTACCAGTTTTTTTAACTATTGCAACCATATACATTAAATGACTATTATACACACCAATCCATGATAAGAATCAAAATACTTACAATACTATGGGTCAATACCATAACTTATCAATACCACATGTTCAATATGACATGTATTGATATGATGTTTTTTTAATTAAACAATTTGACATAAATTAATTAAAAGAGCATAGTTAACTTGGAGATAAATCTTAACCCATGATATGTGAATACTACTATGACTATTCTAGGACATTCCATGGAAGTTAAATCTATACCATTCACCTCATAATTATTAATAATTAAATTAAAATTGTGGGAATTCTATTCTCAAATAAACATGCTTATCAATCTAATAAGAAAAGTGTACAATGTAATCATTTAAAGCATTGCTTCTCTCCTTTATGACCTAGCTCTACGCTTTATTACTTTCGAGTTGGAAAATGTGTAACAACTTCGCTCTCCATACACTGTGATGAATAATAAATATCATCAATACTTTTAATGGAATTGAGAAACCTAGTTTATTTCATCTATAGTATGGTATCATTTTAGTGTTCTTGACATCATTGACAACTATAGCTCATTTCATTTATAGGTCATCATATTTTGTATGCAATAAGAAACAACACAACTTCGTTAATTTAAAGAAACATAATTCCAACAAAACATAATTAACATAATGACCATAGACATGTGCATACATGATTAACAGGAATAAATGCTCAATTCTCATTTGTCTCTCTCTCTAGCTACAACATATATAGAAATATTTTAGTCTACATTATTATTCACTAAATATAAAGGAAAAATAGTTAATTAGAGGAGTTCAATTTATGTTAAAAGACACTTCCATACAATTCACTCACAATATTTAGCCCAAGAATCATGGTGTTGTATTTTGAAACCATTTTTTGGTGTTTTGTCTTTTCATGACCACAATCATTTGAAAATATCGTAAAATGCCAAGACAAAATGTTGAAACCCCAAATTTTGGGGTTTCATTCATGATAATTATGTTGGGTATCGATCTGTCATGTACTTCATTAAGCATTGAACTGTCTAGATGTTCCTTATGGTGATAAAATCACTATATCTATGTTTGGGGCTATTATAACAAAACTTCCATCCCATGTGAAGTGTGAGCCCATTCAAAATTCAAATTCTAATGTTTTTCTATACGTAACATAACATAGTTGTATGGTTATTTTGTTACCCACATAGGTTCTAGTGTGTATATTGATTTACTCTTTTATTAGAGATTAGTATTAGTATGTTGGGTTCTTATTTTTATTTTATTTTACATTTGTATGGATTTGGAATTTCTTCAATTTAGTTAATTAGCGTTACATGTGAGGCGTTGTATTACTACATTCCAAATTTCTTCCAAAAGTTCTTTTTCTAGTCACGAGTTCATTGTTGTGAGATCAAGTTCTATAGTGAATCCATGCTCCTTAAAATTTTAGAATCACTTATATGTGGGGCATTATAGTAGGTTACTTATGTCTTGTCATTGATAAGTATGTTTGTTTGTTTAAACATGCAAGGTCTGCAAAAGTTTTACATCTTTGGTGCAATGAGAAAACACAAGCTTTGGTACCCAAGTGATATGATCTATATCAAGAAAGACTATCCCTTATTTCCATCAGTTGTACTCCAGAAAGATCCATTTTGTAAGCATGGCATCGCAAGGATAAATATAATGTATATTTATCTGATATTAATATGCCGTTGTTCAAAATATGGAAATTGAGATGGTTAATTTGCATCTGTGTTAAATAAGAACACATAGTTGTGTTCTCAATTCTCTTAGTCTCTTGTAGTACATACATCCAACATATCTTGAGTGATGTTGGAGTGTTATAGCATCATGATACTTACCTTAATTTTGTTAATAGAGAAATGAATTCAGGTGGTTAAAACTATAATTATTTATGGTTTCTATCTATGGATTTTCTTTTCCCATATTTTGCTACGAGCATTGAATAACACAACCACTTAGAGTTGTGTTTTCAATTTTCTTAGTCTCTTATAGTACATACATCCAACATATTTAGAGGGATGTTGGAGTGTTATCACATCATGATACTTATCTTGTTTTGTTAGAGAATAAATGAACACAAGTACTTAGAACTATAATTATTTACAGTTTCTATCTAACGTTGGATTTTATTTTTCCCATATTTCGTAATGAGCATTGAATTTACTATGAATAGTGAAAATAGTTTATGAGTTTTCTCCTTACCTATTGTTATGCCAAGACTTTGTACAAAGTGATCTTTCATTTTCTTTTTTAATTTCACATTAGTTCACTTGTTATACTTTGAAGTAGTTGGAGTTATTAGTTTATTTTTTTAATACCCATCTTAATAGGCTTCCCAACCCGTCTGAGATGCAAGGAAATTATGTGTTAATTAAAAATTCCTTTTGTACATTATAGAGTTACATTTGGGTTATGAGAATTATGTTACATGAACAACATTAGGTTTGTTTCGAGCATTATTGGACAACGATTTTTGGTTGTATTATCAACAAACCACTCAACCACGACCATAGATTTACTCAACCACCATAGGCATTTTTCACTGAACCCTATTTCTAACAACACAATGTATACTTAATTAATAATTTCATAGTTGAGGGTATCAAATCCTTCCATAGTTTCCATTAGAAATACTACTATATACTATTAAGAAATTTCTTCAATGTGAATAATCAACTGCTATTATTGGCATATATTTCATATTTTGACAATTAAAATGTTTTCCTCTTAAATACCACAATATGATCATTCATTTAATATATTCCAGGTCAACATGGTAAACAATATGGTAAAATTAATTCAAATGTAGACACCTTAACCACAATTCAATAACAATTAATATTAACACATAACTCTTATCAAATATTTTTTAATTTAGAATGGTTCATTGCAATTCATTTTATTGATATGTGTGTGTGTGTAACTATCATTATGCCAAATGACAATTGTTCTATGTTATATTTTTATTTTAGTTTCATTCAAATGTACCCATTCAAATATGACATGAGAAAATTCCAACATACCCATTCAATTCGAATGCATGTAACTAAAATAAAAAGAGAACTTAGAACAAATGTGATTTGGAATAATGATAACTATATATATAAATCAATTCATAATAAATCGAGAAATAATATATTAATGGTTTTGCCCCTTTTTGGTTCATTTAACAAGTTCACTGTAAAATATTATTCTTCGAAGCATCGTATACATTACACGACGATTACTATTAAATAAATCAAATACAACTTTACAATTAACAAATTACAATTTATCATTTCAAGAGAACCATTCACCAAGATTGAGATTGGAAATCTATTGCCACTTCCTCTCTATAAATTGATGAATACCTCATCATTAGTTTGAATTATTTGTGTGGTTGACCAAACATTACTGATGCACCAGTAAGCCTCTGTGTTTGCTCCTTGGGTACTCTTCTTGCTCATGAACTGTTGAGCCATATTAGTGTTATAGGAGAGATGTATATTGTAGCAATATGGAGGAGAGATGCACAAGCCCAAGAGGTTCTCACTCAACACAATCTCCATATGCACCAAACTCACATCAAAATTAAACTAAAAGAAGGTGATCCTTAATACGATTTAAATGAAAGATATGAAACTACGTAAAAGTAAGCTTCAACTCTCTCAAACTAACAATGATAAAACATTGTTAGTTTCAATAATACACATCAAGAATAAAGAAAACATATATATTATAAGTGATTCTCAATCGAGACATAATATGGAAGGAGAAGAATGACTGTATCAATTTTTGCTAAATAATGTTCTAATCATTTTTCTCAAGAAGGTCCCAACCAATCCATGCGGACACCCTACTCACAAATTCAAATGAGTCAATGGGGCACTTCTTATCATTGGGGCAATTATATACCCCAACATCACATTCCCCATGGAAATCAACACTACAATGCCATACCCCAAGGCAACTACTGTACCACACAACCTATGTATAATATTGGGACTCAAACGATGGGAGGACCGCAAGGATCCTCAAGTCATATGTCATCGCCTTGGTCCGAGTCGAGGGCACCACACACTATGCCTTTATTGGGAACGTTGGATATCCTTGACTTGTACAAACTTACAAATGACCCCATATATCATAACTTACATTGGCTACCAATCCCGCATTAAATACCAACAGACATCACCAAGTTTGAAGGGAAACAAGGGGGGGATCCGGGCACCCATATCACCACCTATCATCTTTGGTGTGTTTCGAGTTCCATGGTGGACGATACTATCTGGTTATTTCTTTTTCACCACACTCTCACTGGCAATGTAGCTAAGTGGTAGATTGAGTTACCATGTTGGTCAGTGAATACTTTCGACGCTCTAGCGATGGAATTCTTAAAGCACTTCCAGCTACCCATCCGCTACGAGATTGGGACAAAGCTCCTCACAAAATTACATCAGGATACCACCACCAACATCTCTGATCATATACATGAATGGAGATGTAGGCAGAGGTTAGTTAAAGCTCCCCTCCCAAATTATCTCTTAGTGGACTGGTTCTACAAGTCCCTACTCCCGCAAATCACCAAAGATGTCTCTTTAGGTGGTGTGGTCACAAAAGAAAAATCCATATGTCGTACCGAACACTTAGATCTGATATATTCACAATCTAGTACTATTTACGACGTAATCCCCAATGACCCTCATAACTCCAATGTTTTTGCTACTTAGCACCCTGAAGTGCATGCCGTTGGGATTATCGGCACAACCTCTGGGGATGTTGTAAAACAACTCAGCGGTCACATTGCCCAGATGTTAGTGGACCTGTCTACCAAATTGACTGCTCTTCCTACCAGCGCGATAAACTCTGTGCAGTCTATGCAAAAACCCGGTGGTAAGAACAAGAAGAATAAGAAAAAGACCGCTCCTTTTGAGGAGCAATCAACAAAGTAGCAAAACCTAAAGTAGACGGCCACTATACCTCCTGATGATGGAAAGGATAAACCTGCCAGATTCCCTTGCAAAATCTGTGCTAAAAACCACATGACCTATTGTTGCCTGCGTCTTCAGGAATGCACAGAATACATTGCTAAAAAGGATATTGGTAGGACCCCCATTGTCCTTAATAATCCTTTCCTCTCTCAGTAGCAGGAAAACCTTACTGTAAACCAACCCGAACCCCCACAAGGGGGCAATGGTGGTTTGCAACATCCTTCAGTTGGTGAAGGATCTTCTACCGTTTACACCTTTGAAATGGTAGATCTACAAACAAGAGCCAAATCCTATGGAGCTCCTATTGCTCATGTAGAGGAACCTTCCTCAAGTCAAAACCCAACACCACCCAATGATTTGCATATTGAAAGGCCAGTTATTTCCCTTGTAACTCGCCCCCCTAAAGGGGCACTTCGACGCACAATACACAATACATCTGCACGTGCCGCCCAAAACTACATCATTGTAGAAGACTTGACACAAGCGTCGTCAGCTCTGTCAGTGCTCAAAGTATTAGAGACATGTCCAACACAAAGGACAGCTTTAATTTTGGCTATTGGTGGTATCGACCCATGGGATACCATGCTTGGAATTTTTGACATGGAAAAGTGTAAATCTCCCCTTCCCACTAGCTTGCATTTCAAGTGCAATTTTTTTCGAAAGGTAAAGGTATACACAGAACTGTCATCGATGAAGGTTCTTCTACCTATGTCATGTCGACTTCATGTTGGTTCACTTTGGGTTCTCCAACCCTATCCTTGTCATCAAATTCCCTTAAAGCTTTTGACGGCCACACTTTCATCCCAATTGGTTACCTAGCTAGCTAAAAAACCTCGAAGTCGTAGATAAAAAACTCGACTATAATCTCTTGCTGGGTCACAGTTGGACATATGTCATGATGGCCATCGTAAATGTTGTCTTTCACATCATCCTATTTCCATTGGATGGAAGGTAGTTATAGTGGACTAGCTGTCCTTCTGCACCCCTTATTATTCCTCATTTCCAAGCAGCTTTGTACCCCTAATAGGTGGTGTATCTGACTCTTACGTTAATATTGGTACCAGTCTACTGAAGGCTTCTTCGCTCATGGGTTTTTTCCCTCTTCAGCCACCCCAGGTTTCATAGATGGTCAATATGATTTCATCTATTCTTCATGAACAGACCGATCCATGGATCCTACCGGCTCCTTTAGACATTGAGACATATGGAGAACAAATGTGACTCTCACCAGCTGAATCAGCTTACTAAGCAATTCAATCTGCATCCACATCTCTGGTCACTTTGGTTACGGCCAACGATACCACTGCGCCTCCCATAAGCTCTCCTTCTTTCGATGCACTTAATCAAGTCCTACCTACAGACAAAGTTATTCGAGAAATCATGAGTTTAGAAGAGCGACCTTCGAAGGATTCGCACCATTGTGTTTCGATATCTGATTTAGACACGATGCCTCTTCAAATCCTGTCCCCCGACATACCAGAAATTGTTTCCTCACCCTACACGACCATCCAAAATTTGGAGGCAGAAGGAAACATGGGAAATATTTCAAAGACATTGCTCATCGATATTTCTGTCAAGAAAGACATCGTGGAAAACATCTAGATTAGAGTAGATTGCAATTGTGAGGAAATTGCAAGCTTCACCTGCCTTTTTAAGGAATTCCATGATGTATTCGCCTGGTCTTATGAGGAAATATCTGGCATAGATCTGTTTATCGTCGAGCATGAGATCAAGCTTTACAACAATGATAAATCTATCTGTCAAAGGCTTTGACCGATCCATCCCCACAAAACAACAACCATAAAAAACGAAGTAGAAAAATTGTTACAGGCTGGGTTTGTTTATCATGTTCCTTTAACAGAATGGATTTCCAATCTGGTTCCTGTCGATAAAAAACAAGGAACCATCCACGTATGTTTCAGCTATCGATACTTGAACATTGCGTGTTTTAGTTCCTAAATCTACCTCAAGCTGAGAAAGGTAGGATCTAGGGTAACATCAATCCACGCTTAACCTGGTTGCTAGCCCTACCAGGTTGGGAGAGGGCTCTCTCCTGTCAATCTCAGCAAAGATGATCAATGAGGTTTGAGATGACTTATGTGAAGACTGATTTTAGGCTAGGTATTTGTGCAAAAGAGTTTGATTAATTTTGTTGATGTTTTGTTGGCTCAAATGGAAAGGCAAATTTTGGATCTGGGGAATGAGGCTCAGTTTTGTAGAGATCTCTATGGGGTAAGGTAGCCAAATGATTTGATACTTCAAATTGAATGAAATGGAGAGCTTTTAGACAGGTGAGGAGTTGAAGAGGGCAATAAAACCTTAGGGATCCTCTTCAAACAGCTAAAAACATAAATAACTAAGCAAACACTAGGTAGAGCATTGCAATTTCAATGGATTCTACCTTTATCCTTGTTTGTTTAGTTAAGATGAAGTAAAAAAGATAATGGCATACATAAAACACATGTAAACTTACAATTACAGAGGGAAATACAATACCAAAGCAATATGCCACATGAATCCCATAAAGTGTTGCAAACCTTGGTCTATTCCTTAGCCAAAACTGCTGAAATGTGTATACAATGAAGCTTCAAGCTTTCTCAAAAGTCCAACCCTTGATAATGACTGAAAAATTACAACATATAGGAAAGCAACAACTCATCCTAGCCTCTAGGGGTCAAGCTCATAAGTTTAGGAGCTGTTCCAATAAATTATAAACTGAGAACTAAAAAGTAGGCAGTGGGAACAACTTGCCTCTAAATACTAGGGAACTGATTCATTCAGTTGCAAAATACATTTTCATGGATGAATCTACCTCCATGAGTGAAAATTTAGCATAATTACATCAAAATACATCAAGTCACATTAAATTACATCATGAGTTTGACAATTATAAGGAGAAAATTCAAACTGTCAAGAAACTAGGCGAAAACAGAGTATTTTTTATCAAACTGAGCAAAATTTCCCCAATGCGTCGTGCTGATTTCCCTATGTGTAGCATTTTTTTGCAGCTGATTTTGGAGGCCTTCCCGGTGTCAAACTTTGCTCCAAGTGGGCTTGTTGGAAAGGCATGCCTGTCTACTTTCTAGAACAAGTAGAAGTTTTTAATTTTTCCTCCATTTTCCCCTCCAAAACTGAGTTCTCCCAAGACTGCTTCCTGTGTGTCAAAAAAGGGGCAGAAAGGTCATTTTTGAGTTGTTTTTGACCTTTTTGGAAGCCCAAAACTTGTCAAACTTTCTTGGCCATTTGTGAGCATGCATATTTTTTCATGAAAAATCCAAATATTCTAAGTTTTCCTCAAAAGGAGGTCCTCATCAAAAGTGAGCGCCAAGTGGCACGACACATCGGGCAAAATAGCCTGTTTTTTAAGGCAAAAAATCCAAAATTGCAAAATGTGTCCCAAATTTTTTGAAATTTGGGCTGAGTGTCCTCCATTAAGTGTTGTGGTTGGCCAAGGAAGCCTCAACCAAGATCTTAAGTCTATCTTACTCTTTTCACTTCCTCGATGCTTTCTTCAACTTGGCCTTCAAGTTCGGATTCTTGCCTTGCGCACTTTGTTTCTCGCCAAGTAATGATATGCCATGTTCCTCAACATGTTTTTCTCATTTTTGGCCTTCTCTAGCATTCTTTCTAGGTGCATGTTTGTTCTCTCAAGCCACGATTCACGATCAGCTTTGAATTTCTTGCTCAAGTGTGGTCAATTTGATTTTCCTCCTCTTGGCAGCTTGTCGATTTTGCTTTCATATTTTTTAGCGCCATGGATGAGTGGGACTGATGATGGGAGGGTTTGATGCTATATGTAGGATTTTAGGGAATGAAAGGGTTTAGGGGATGATATCTGGGATTTGGTATGGCAATTAGGGTTTTGGGGATATTTGGCTAGGGTTTGGGATAGTGGGATTAGGGATTTAGGGTAAGTTGATTAGGGATATGGGAAATGTGGAATGAGTAGTGTTAGCCTCCTGCTGCAGCAGGTTACTCATATTTCATGATTGACATTTTTACAAGCCAAATATGTCATACTTTGCATGCTGCAATGCTCCATATTTTCTAAACAGTCACCAAAGAAAGAGGCCATGAAAGAATGCTACTCAAAGTTCATCTACTGCATTCCAATTTTAAAGATTCATTCCAGTTTGGTAGAATTTTTAGCTAAAGGGAGGTCCAACCAGCCTAATCTTGGTCTCCCTAGGTTTCAATTTCCTATTTTAGAATATAGAGAATTAAAATCTGTCCAAACAGCTTAATCTTGGCAGATTCTTAGATAGGAGGAGAATCAAAGGAGCCCAACTACTTAATCTGGGCCCTTGGAAGAAATAAGTGTAGATGTAGATAGGAAGACAGAAAAAGAAAAAGTTGAAAAGCTGGGTCTGCAAGTCCAAGTGCACCCAAACCAAAAAGAAGAAAAAATGCTAGACAAGTAGGCTGGGTAGGTAGTTTTGAGGTTGCAGAATGTTAATTTGTGATCAACTCCACATTTTCAAATATTACACTCATACATATCACAGTCAGCAGGCAACTCCCATTTGAATAACTTCAAGCGAGGCATGACTAACTTCCCCTTCTTCTTATTCCCTAAATCACTTACTAACTTCCCCTGAAGAGGTCAAGATCTGCTTGATATCTCTTAGTTCATAATTTTCCATTTCTCTTGACTTGGTGAAGATTTGCTTCACTCAAGGAGGGTCCATACTTTCTCTACAAAGCTCTATCTCCCCTTTGAAACCTAAGATCTCTGAAACTTAGCGCTCTTCTTTTCATTTCCACATTAACTACTGACATTAATATTTAAATCCCTACATTTTTCCCCATCCCCCTACTAAAACTATGTAAATAATCCCCTTATGTAAATATCCCCTCTCCCTGGTTGAAATATAACCATAAGTATTTCTCTAGGAATTACTAGGTCACCTGGACCTTAGTAACATCCCTCATCTCTGCATAATTCCCCTTCCCTAGTGTTTGGACCCCTTCCAAAACACAAAGAACCCCTCTCCAAATGTAAACCCCCCCCCGGCGCATTTTCTTTGGAATTTATTAATGTTTGTTTAATAAATCACCAAGTGCCGAAACCCATTAACCTATTTCCTAAAGTCTAAACCCACCCGCGCCGTGGAAAAATTAAACTTTAACTCTCGCGCTCTTTTATTAAGTCCCGTGCACCTTCGCTCCCATCCACCGTCGGATCGTCTCCCCCAGATCCGACGGCCCTTGTTCATATCGGGTGCCCTTATGTATTGGCACGTTACCACCCGATGTCCGATGGTTTTACCGTTGTACACCGGGATAGGTGGCAGCTTCCCATTGCATCGGGCCGCCCCTAACAGAAACTACCTCCGTACCAAAGGCAGTCCGATGAACTACAAAACCGCCCTCCCCTTAGGTTACAGGAGCACCGCGTCCCCCCGCCACGTCGCCTCCACCTCACCCCTCACCGCATGCGCCCGGCCCACGTCACCCTATCACGTGTCACCGCCACATCACCCCGCTGTACTGCCACATCACCTTGCTGACGTCAGCATGCTGACGTCATATCTGTACCAGAGGACCCCACTGCTGAGCTCCAGAATGAAAAACAGAGGCAGTTTTCGCTACGGGAAATGAGCCATATTAGAGAATATTTAGGGAATCTTTTGATTCCTCAGCCCGTTTTGCACCGAAAAGGCCCGAAAAAGCCCGATTTTGCTAATTTAAACGTATTTAAAGACAGAGAGAGACCAGGAACAGAGATTAAAGAGTATCAGATTAAATATATAGATAAAAAGCATGTCGAAGAGTATCAGGAAGTGGCGGAGACTATCAATGTAGCGGCAAAGTGTATCAGAGGAGATTTTCTCAGGGCTCGAGCCAAATCCAGCATTAAAAGGAAGGCTCTGAAAGTCAAGAAGCAGTTAAGGAACCATTGAAAGCTCACCAGCACAAATGACTACACATTAAACTCACAGAAGATCAGTGGACTAGAACTTAATGCACAAATATGACAGAACCACTGCACCAAGTCACACAGGACACCCCATCAACTCAACTTGATCCAGCTGCCTCGGGCGCAGCCCAAAGGACTTACTTGCATTTAATTCCAACAACAATTAGGTTTTTAGAAAGCTTTTTCCTACAGACTTGTTTAGGTCGGTTGTAATAAATGACTTTAGATATTTTGCTTATATATACCACCCTGAAAAATGGAGTAGGGGTTGGTTGGTTATTTTGCTTGATCGATGTTATTTCAATATTTCCTTGAGTAGAGACTCGCACTGTAAATGTGATACTTTCTATAATCAAAGACTATTGAAAGCATGCATGTCTACTATGTTTAATTAGCCGAGGAGTGACTGTCGAATTCCTGTGCTGCTACATGGTTCAATAAGTGTTTCTTAACTCTGTTAGTTTTTCATGTTTGTTTATCATCAATCTGCCATCTAAATTGCAGAAAAGAAGAATAGTTTAGGATTTGCTTAGTTGCACCCTAGGCTCAATTTTTCATGTTTTCATCAGGAATAGCTATGAACATGCATACTTAAATGATCTTGTTTACGTTGTTTCTTTCACTTATGAATGATAGTTTAGGAATTCTTAACTGCTCCTAGACAACCATTCACTCACTTCTCCTCCCTGTTAGTTTTGATGAAATATTCTTAATTGCCTTTCATCCCTTACCATCATTCCATCCATTCAGCAAAATTGATAATTGCCTCATGTTTGGCTATCTCTCTCCATAATCCTCTTGTGACCAAGAAAACACAACAGCAAGCCTTAATCCATGACTCCATGCCCAATGGTTTGAAACTTATCACACTTTTCCTTGCCTCTTTGCTTGGAATTATCTTCCTTGCATGTATCTTCCATCCAAACAAAAAATCAAAGCCCCTGAACCCAACAACTAGCCTAAAATCATCATCAACAAAGTTAAATCATTAAGAGAGAGCCCTCACTGATTGTAGGTGGGCTAGAATCTGCAATCCAAAGATTGGTTTGTGGTTACCTCGGCCGTATCCCTTCAGGAGCCTAGGGACAACCTGAGTGATAACAGGTAGATGAGAATGTAAAGAGGGAGAAAATGATTGAGGGAATGAAGGAGTGAGGGAGTGAGAAATGGCTAGGAGTGGAATTAGTAGCAAGAAATACAACTCATAAACCCTATGTAATTGTTTTTTGACAAAAAATGCGAGGTAGGGTTTTAATTTTTATCCATTAAATCACCATAAGCACCAAGAGAAATTCATTCATTGGTCATGGAGGGATGTTCAATTACCTGGGAAATGAAGAATTTAGAAATTTGAGAGTCTTTGGAGGAAGATTTGAATGGATTTCAGGCTTTTTAGCCCAATGTGCTGCACCATCTCAATGTGTCACACCAGTTCATTTTTTACACTGCAGAGGGCTGCCCAATGCGTAGCACCATCTCAATGCGTAGCGCCTTTTTGAAGGAGACTTTTGGAGGCCTTCCTGATGTCAAAAATGGGCGTGGGATAGCTCGTGAAAGATTATTGAATCTAATTTCTAACCCAACTAGAATTTTTCAATTGGGAGTTCAGTTTCCTTGTCAAAAATCAAATCTCCCAAGATTGGTCAAAATGTGCAAAATGAGGCTGCCTCAAGGCAGAGTGCTGTTGCAGTCAACTTTTGAAAGTATTCCTCATCTCCAAATTGTGCTCATGATAGCTCATTGGAAATATATTTGTGTCTAGTTATCACTTGACTCATCAAGCAAGTCATTAGGCCAACCAAGCTAAGAGAAATCTTGATTTTGCCAAGGTCACTACAGAGGTGCATCAATTCTCCTGAGGCAACTGTATTTTTGACATTTCTCTAAAACCATGACACCTATGTAAAACGTGAAGGATTTTTTTCTTCCTTGGCCTATTTTGGACAAAAACCTCTCTCGGTTTTGCCAAATTCATCTTTTCTTGCTAAGAAACATCATTAGAGTAAAACTTATCCTGATGTGTGGAACAAGGGTTTTGTCGAAATGAAGTGAAATGAATGGGATAAGGGGCTTCTAAATTGTTGAGAAAAATTTTGGAAGTAGGAAGGGATGTTAGGAAGTAGGGGAAAGTGGAATTTCAAAGATTGAGTGAGGGGAAGGGGTCAAAAAGGGAAAAACACAGGCCTAGCCTAGAAAATTGTCAAGTTGTAGCAACAAACTAGGGTTTGTGTGAAAATTAGGAATTTGAGAGATATCAGTGATGGGAAGTGTTTAATAAGGTACATTAAGGATAGGGGAAGGTGTATGAACATCAGGATACAAGTTTTGCTGATGATTTGACCATCAAAGAGAAATTACCTTTAAAACCCTAAGAGAGGGAAATGAACCTTACCTAGGCACAAGTGAAGCATGAACAAGGTGTAAAATGACCCATTGGAGCCTGAAATGATGATGAAAACCCTCTGAATGATGGTACACTCTGTTGAATGGTGACATGGACCGACATTTGAACAACTTTGAAACGAGTGAAAACAAACCCTAGACTTAATACCTAGTGACCAAATTTTACTTGAAGACTCACTAAAATGACAAAATTTGACCTTGACACCTTAAAATCACTTTGCAAGAGCATGTTTGATTACTAGAGGAAGGCTTCAAAGACTGACACTAACAGTGTGTCCCAAAGATAATTATCCGACACATTTCATTGATAAAATCATCAACGAATGTGCTTGTTGTGAGTCATTTTCATTCATGGATGGATTCTCAAGTTACAATCAGATTGCTATAAAACGCAAAGGCCAGCATAAAACCACCTTTGTCTGCCCATGGGGCATCATTGCCAATCACAAACTCCCATTCGGTTTAAGAATTCTAGAGAAATATTTTAAAGAGCCCTGGACTATGCATTTCACATTATCAGGCATATCGTTCAAGCTTACTTGGAAGATCTTTCAGCCCATTCCAAGCAACGAACGCAACACCTAAACCATTTAAGATCAATATTTCTTAGGTGTCAGTTTTACAACATCTACCTGAGTCCACATAAATTCATTTTCTTTGTTGAGTTTGGACGCTTACTTGGACTCATTGTCTCCAAGTAGGAGATTAGGGTTGATCCTGATAAGGTAAAGGCAATTACTCAATTGCCTAAACCACAATCTGTTCTATAGCTCAAACTTTTGCAAGGGAAAGCAAACCTTTTGCGACGATTCATTGTAAACTATGCTGAGTTGAAGAAAGGCTTTATGCACCTACTTAAGAAGGGAGTGCCGTATCTATGGGATGATCAAGCTCAATGATCATTTGATGCCTTGAAAAAGGCGCTTATCTCAGCCCCACTTCTTAGCGCTCCCGACTATGGCCGTGACTTTCTTCTATACCTGGCAGCCTCGCCATCCTCTCTCAGAACGGTCTTGGTTCAAACTCATGATGACTGGAGTGAACATGTGATCTATTATCTGTCCAAAGGCCTGGCAGTGCCCGAACGCAGATATTCACATGTGGAAAATATGTCACTGACAGTCGTTTTTGTTGTCAATTGATTCCGACATTACATCCTACTACAACAGACTACTTTCATTGCCTTGGAGAATCCCATGAGACATATTTTGTCTCGTCAATGTATTGGAGGAAAATTTTCAAAAGGGATAGTGATCCTCCAACAATTTGATTTGGTTTTCACAGTTGCTATGGTGAAGAACGCCTTAGTCTTCGCCGAACTTTTGTCAGAACTTCCCATCGTCGATTCTAACGAGATAGCCCATGATCCTCTTATGGATGAAGTTGTCTATCTTATCAACACCACTGACCCTTGGTACGATGAAATTCTTGTCTGCCTCCAAGCAGAACGGTTCCGCCCTAAACTTTCGATAAGTGACCTGTGTCGCATCCGCCACCAAGCGCGACACTTTCTAGTGATTAACGATATGTTATATCATCATGGTGTGGAAACAATTCTTCGACATTACCTCTCTCATGAAGAGGTAGAACATGTTTTGAATGACTGCCATGTTGGGCATGTGGCAGTCATCTTTTTGGCATACCTATTGCATAGAAAATCTTGCGCGTAGGCTATTATTGGCCAACCTTGTTCAAATACTGTGTCAAGGCCATCCGAAAATTCAATCCTTGTCAAGTGTTTACAAAGAAAATGTGTGCTCCTCTGACCCTACTACACCTAGTTACCTCCATTGGACCCTTTTCCAAATGGGGGATAGACTTCGTAACTTGCAATCCCCTTTCCTTTGCTGGACACAACTATATCATAGTAGTTGTGGACTATTTCATGAAATGGGTCGAAGCCCTTCCCATCTTTTGAGCCGATGGAGAAACTGCGGCGTTATTCCTGTTCAATCAAGTTATCTATCATTTTAGTGTACCCCACGTGATCATTACAGACCATGGGTCTCATTTCCATAACCATATGATGTTTGATTTAACATTGTTGCTTGGTTTTCATCAGGATCAATCATCCTCCTACTACCCCCAAGCTAATGGTCAAGTAGAAGCTACCAATGTGTCTTAAAAACCATGATCCGTAGGTTGGTAGGAAATCATAAAACCAATTTGCACCAAATGTTATATTCGGTGCTATGGGCATACCGAACTTCAGTAAAAACTGCCATGAGCTTTACACCTTTCCAACTCGCTTATGGCCTGGAAGAAGTTTTACCTATCGGGTGTTAGATCCCTTCCCTGCAAATAGCCATCGAACTCTTGCCCGGCACTACTATCGGCACTACCTCAATCAGCTGGACAAAACCTATCGAGATGCCAAATTGGCACTTGAGGCTCACAAGCGCCGGGTAAAACCCAAAATGACAAAAAGCTCAAGCCTCATTCTTACCAAGAGGGAGATCTTGTTTTTCTCTATGATAAAAAACATGACCTCTTGGGGGCAGGAACACTTCAACCCTCATGGCTAGGTCCCCATGTTGTCAAGAAAGTCCTCTCAAAAGGGGCATATGAACTTTAGGACTAGGAAGGAGCTCCGCTCGCTGAGCCCTGAAATGGGCTCTATCTAAAAAATTATTATTCCTAGTATTGCACTAGGCATGTGCTTTGTAATTTTATGCATTCATAAGTTTTGATTCCCTTTTTGGTGTGATTGGATTGTTTTGATATTTATTGGAGTATTTGTCTCATACATCCTTCTCACAATGCATATGTCTTCGCTACCCTTAACATATGTAGGATACGCGGATGGTGCCAATGTTCACACACGACACATTTCATCAACTGCTTGGGTCATCTACACACCTGAGTTGGAACTATTTTGTTCTGGAGGAGTCTTTCTTGGTACTGCCACCAACAATATTGTTGAGTATATGTCTATAATTTCACTTCTCACAAAAGCATCATCAAGGGACATCTCCAATCTAGTGGTCAGGTTAGACTCTCAGCTAGTTGTTATGTAATTGAAAAATCATTATTGCATTCGTAATCAAATCTTGCTACATCATTATTTAAGGGTATGACTCCTGGAATGCCAATTTGAAATAATCACATATGAACACATTCCCAGAGAATTTAATGCGGTCGCTGATTCATTAGCTAACTATGTATTAGATTGGCATCTATCTCATTCACTATAGAAGCATGCATGAAAAGTAAAAATTCACTGAGTTAAAAATTTTACAAAAACATTTAAAAAACATTTACCCCATCAAAATACCAAAATGTTTGTAT
>APFE031328994.1:0-20463 GCA_000404065.3 Pinus taeda
GGGTTTTAACCACGTCAAAATACTGGTGTATTGATCTGTGATCTGTTTGTGAGCGGTGTCCTTTTGGTATTCTGTCTGAGGAACTTACCCTGTAAATTCCTACAGAGGGAAGTAGAGGAGCATCATGGCACTACACGGAATAAGAGACCAGGATAGACTGGACGGAGCGTCAAACTTCACAGTCTGGAAGGCCAGAATCTTATCCGTACTTGACAGGAATCGTGTCAAGAACTTCGCCTTGAAGGTAATAACTATCCCAGTCGACCCCAATGATAATGACAAGTACGAGGAGGCGATGGCGAGGGCCAAGAGCATTATCCTTGACAAGGTCAAGGATCATGTAGTATACCACACATAGCCGAGAAGGAAATGGAATTTGAGATGTGGGAGGCTCTCAAGAATCTGTACTAGCATACTTCAGTGCAAAGAAAAATGCTGCTTGAGAATCAATTGCGGTCGTATCAGATGAAGAAGGGAGAACCGATTGACACCTTCCTCGGAGGACTGAATGAGATCCGAGATCAATTGACTGCTATAGAGGTGACACTGAATCAGGAGCTGATGGTGAGGACAGCCCTGAATATTGTCTCAGAAGACTGGGAAGTATTTGTCCAGAGTATACTGGGCAGAGGGGCTCTCCCACCTTGGGACGCGATGTGGGCAGCTATTCGCCAAGAAGAGATTAGACGGCAGTCGAAGACGAGTAGCAGCAGCAAGGGGATCAAATTCAAGCAGGAAGAGGAAGATGTGGCCCTAGCATCTGAGGAAAAGTAGGAAAAGTGGAAGAAGAAAGATCTCTCCAAGATCAAGTGCCTCCACTGTGGAGAGTTGGGTCATTATGCGACCTCGTGTCCGAGGAAGAAGAGTAAGGGAGAGTCTTCCAAGACTAAGGCAACGCCAACACGGGTAGAGAAGGATGTTTTGACAGATGATGACTATGCCATGAGTGCACATGCACCACTTGAGCGGAAGTGGGGAGACATCGAGCTGTAGTCAGGCGGACTATAGTCGATGAGGGGCAGGATCCTTGAGGTACCCATCCCCTTGAATTAGACCTTGCTACGAGGGCCCCGAAGAGGAGTAGCAACACTGGCTGAGTCAGATAGAGACGGATGCGGATGGAGCAACAAAGAGAGCTACAGTGCAGCAGTCCCGAGACAACGCAAGGCTAGCAGGCTGTAGCAATGCGAGAGACACAAGAGTGTCGCACTAGTGCAGGATGTCACAAAGAGGTGTGCAACGGTGCGAGATGCAGGGAGTTGTTGCAGCAGTGCAGATGTCAGAGAGGGAGCACTTGTCAGCGACAAAGGGAGCTTCAACATCAGTGGGTGTCTCTAGCCCAATAGGGAGGTCAGATTGGGAGATTAGTTACTTACTTCTTAGTAACTGAGTTGCAGTGCAGCAGTGGGCAGCACGATGCAGCATGATGAGAGGAGGTGCAATGCGGATGTAGCGTTGGGAGAAAGGACCAGCAACAGCACAGATGCAGAGGGAGTTGTCATACAGATGTAGCAGTGGAAGTGGCAAAACCATGGGCAGTAGTACAGGATGTAGTAGTGCAAAGGATGTTGGGCAGGAAGGCCTAGCATCAGCACAGGTACCAATGTTGGATGATCAGAGTAATACTCAATGAGGAGTATTGCTAGAGCACAGTCATCGCTAAAAGGGAGTGTTGATTTGGGGTAGCATCAGATGTGCTCTAGCCACGAAATTTGGTGGAGAGGTTGGGGCACATGAGATCTACAATACCCAGAAAGGGTTTGGGAAGATTCTAAACAATTCAGGAGATATTAAAATAATTAATATTTTTAATGGAGTCCCTAAGTCTAAACTTAGGGAAAATAAAATATTAATGTGTATTAATATGAAACTGTGTTAGAATGGTCCAAAGACAATGGATCAAGCCATATCTAATCTTAGCCATTGATTAGGGGACTTAATCTCGACCGTGTTGATATGTCAACAGGAAAAGTATAAGAGGAGGCTTGAGGGTCACTTGGAGAATACACCAGAGTGATCAGCCATTCTATTCTCTAGAGCGAGGTCTGCTAAGAGAGATAGAATTAGTGATCGAGAGATGTAGCTGAGGGGCATTTGAGTACAAAGAGACAGAGACGCAGATATAGTGTCGGGAGAGCAGCGCAGTAGCTGGGGAGAGTGATGCAGAGCTAGCCCGGGCTCACGCAGAGCCTCAAAGAGGCCAGCGTTGCTGACGCAGAGGGCCAGAGGGCTGACACAGGGCCTCCTAAGGCTGACGCAGACCCATCCGCAGTGATGCAGGGCCAACACTGTGCAGAGAGGGGCTGACGCAATCCAAAGAGAGGCTGTCGCTGGGGTTTCTAAGGCAGATTTGTGCGGAGTAGCTACCGGAAGGTTTATCCGAGGTTTCAACCAGGAGATTTGTCAGAAACTGAGAGGTATTACTGCCAAGGAAATTCTCTGTTGGGTAGGCCAGTTTCGGCACCCAGATTGTACTATGATATTGCTTAATAAGAAAACCCTCAGATCGCTGCATCGGTTTTCCCTCAATGGGTTTTTCCGGGGACATTAGTCCAAAAATAATGGTGTCATATGGTGTGATTGTTTCTGTTTCCTTTAGTTGCTGATCTGTAATATGTTGAGCATGCACTAGTGTTTATTTTCAATATTACATTGTAAATAACTTGTTAAGTAAAATAAGGCTGACGCAGACCCATCCGGGATGATGCAGGGCCAGCACTGGGCAAAGAGGGACTGACGTAGTCCAGAGAGAGGCTGACGCTGGGGTTTCTGAGGCAGATTTGTGCTGAGTAGCTGCCGGAAGGTTTATCTAGAGTTTCAACCAAGAGATTTGTCAAAAACTGAGAGGTATTACTACCAAGGAAATTCTCTATTGGGTAGACCAGTTTTGACACCCAAATTGTACTTTGATATTGCTTAATAAGAAAACCCTCAGATAGCTGCACCAGTTTTTTTCTGGGGACATTAGTCCAAAAATAATGGTGTCATATGGTGTGATTGTTTATGTTTCCTTTAGTTGTTGATCTGTAATATGTTGAGCATGCACTAGTGTTTATTTTCAGTATTTACATTGTAAATAACTTGTTAAGTAAAATAACAAGTAGGTAGGAATAAATCAGATAAAGTGCATGGAGGGTTTCTGACTAAGTAAACTTAGAAACGTCAACAGAATGCTCCCATGAAAGGAAAATAAAAATGCGGAGAAAGGGATTATGCCTAAAAAAAAGGAATCCAACTAATAATAATGGGGTTAACCCATGAGGAACCATTAAAACATTGCACCACATTAGGATTTGATGCATGCGTGAGGTGAAGTAACAAAAAATGTAACAAATAGTTCAAGAGCTTGTAACCCACCAAATATGTGTTACCCCTAGGATAGATCTCTCTCCTACTTATCATCTCCAACTGGCAGCTCGCAGCCCCGATAACCACCAAGTAGTCGATGTGACGTTCCATTCATATCTCTTCCACCTACATCAATCATATGTTTCCTCGCCCATTTTCCAATAGCACATGTTGGAAGGTGGGAAACCCAACCCAAAAGGTACTTTATTCATTTTGCAATCGAGTGCTTAGGCTCGTTTGTAATTGGGATTTTGATATGGAATATTTGGTGACCTAAAAGAAGGAAGGCCTTTGACCGTAATCTTGTCCTCTCACCTTGAATGGGGGTTAACTTTCAACCCTAGCCCAGTGGGACCTCCCCTAATGGCCCATGGCCTTAGGAAGGACACTACCTAGGAAAACCCGATGTGAGATAGCGTAATCCCACATATACCCTTTCCATACTTACCACTTTCCATCTCACAACATAAGCCCATGTTCCACGTCCCCTCTTCGAGCTCAACTGATCATGGATTCATTGGGATTTGGCACGCTCCTATCCCCTACCCTCATACCTGAGTTAGGCACCAGGACTATGACCTATGAAGTTGATGCAACGAAAAGAAAAAGTATATGATGGCCACAAGAAATACAAAAGATAAAAATATTATAAAAATGCAAAAGATGGTCTGGGACTTACAAGTAGCGCATGGGAAAAAGCCAAGCATGAGCTCCTTCCCGTATATTATAGCCATCACTCAGTTCCTGGGCCATTTTCACCCTACCACATAGTGGAAGAGGAACCTTTGCATGTCCCAACCCCTGGTGACGATGAATTGCCCCACTACTAAGGGGGTGGTAATAACAACTACAAATCAATATTATTAGAACCGGACCGATCATTGAACCGGTACACCCCATAGACCAGGAACCGGTCAAAACCGGATGAAAACCAATTAAAAAAACTGGACCAAAAAACCGGTCAACCCAAAACACATAAAATATTCAAATTTTAAAGACAACCATATATATTCTTATGCATCCATATGAATCCAAACCATTTATACACAAATAAGCAAAAGTTTTCATTTACAGAGCATGTAAGGGTGCACGTAACCAAAATAATACCAAGTGCAATCCATATTTGAACCAAAAATACATCAAAAAACAAGACCTAGATGGCCTCTAGCATCTAAAAACAATCATGCTACAACAAATACCTACATATCATCAAAATATTTTCCTATATTGGGATTTTTTTCATGAATATCACATTCTAAGCATTAAAATAAGATGAAAATGCTTAGCATGTCAATTCAAGATTTTGATTGAGTGATGGGTACATGTTTAGTAGGATCGTGATAGAGTAGCTCAATAAACAAGCCACTAACATCAAGGTACATAGAGGCACTAGTGCTCTTGATTAAATACTAGTTTGATACCCTCATACATGAAAAAATCCAATGGAAACATTACAATCCCCCAGATCTTGAAATCCTGAAAAACTATAAAGTCTGCTGGATTTTGAGTGAGATATAAAATTCTACTTTCTTCATATGAAATCCAATGAGGTTGGAACCACTCTCAAACATCCCGAGTCATTTGATGGTAATGTTAAAAATTTAAGTAAAAGGTTGACTTTTACTTTAAGAATTTAACATTACCATGAATTGCATAGCAATAGTGTAATGTCCCTTCCTAAATTAATTTGTCCCAAGTTTATTTTTCTACAATTTTGACATTTTTGGTGACCATGGGACACAAAAAGAAAGACTTAGGAGAAAAAGGGAGGCCGAAATATTTGGTTAGTGGGGCGTGGGGTCCACATGCACAAGGAAAAACGCACTTGCCAAGGGAGAAGTTTGAATAGTCAATGAAGGGAGGTCGAAGAACTAGATGGAGGGGCCCACGTGGAAAAAGGAAGCTCACTAATTATAAATAGGAGAAGCTCAGCCTCATTTGGGGGCTTTTGTCAATTGAACTCACTCTTGTTGCTCGAGTTGCTTAGCCAAGTCACTTGTTGTTTAGCATCGAGTTTTCCAAGCGGAGAAATCACACTTTCTTCGAGGGACTTCAAGTGCCACCCTAGAGAGGTCAAATTGAACCAACTTGGAGAAGAGCTGGAGCAGATTCAAAGCTTATCACTCAGCCATTTTCTCAGCTAGTGCATGTTCCAGGAGGACGCAGGAAGGGAATACGTTGGAGTCATTTCAGAGTTCTTTTGGGTAGCAATTGTCGAGAGAAATGTGGTATAGAAGCTTCGATGGGATATCAGCCTTTTTGGAGGAGTTTTGGAGCAAGAGATTGTTGCTTGAAGGCAGCACAAATTGCAGCATCCAGGGCTAACACAAAAGCCTCTCACTGGACACACGTGGGAGCTTTTGGGACGAGTTGTGAAACGGGAGTTTGCCGAGGGAAATAAGGAGAACTTTGGGGGAGTGTAACTCAGCCCTTTTGGAGTGATTTGGAGGGTTTTTCTGGGATTTGTAGGCCGGTCGTATTTCCCAGTAGCTGGAGGAGGACATGGTATTTGGGGGACAAATTTCGAGGGTCAAAACCAGACCAAACACATTCTGGGTTTTGGTGGGTTATTTGTGAGGAGCTTGGGGTTAATTTTGCAAAATTGTCTGAGCACTGGAGGTGGGGTTTTCAGCAATTTCTTTCCAGTAGACAGTGCAATTTTCTGGGGCAATGCAGGGCATCATTGGAGCAGCTGATTTTATCATCTGGGCTTGTTATTTTATCACATGGGTTTTGTCATGCTTGCCATTGACGCAAGCCTAGGTGCACTCCTTCCACACTATTGTACTATTACTCCAATTGCTTAATAAAATGGCTCAACTGGTTATCATTTCTGGAGTTTACATAGGTGTTTATTAAGTGCTTAAAATTTATGGTGTTGTATTTATTGTTTTCTTTGCATATCAATGTTTTTCCTAATTAGAAACATTACAAATAGTAGGGCCATAGGCTTGAATATTAGGCACCTATTGTGGCCTAGTGCCCAGCCAAGACAAAAATTAAAAGAAAAAAAAACAAAACAACCCCCACTTGTTGCATTCTATGCAGCTTTACTGAACCGGTACCGAACCGACCAGCTCCAACTAGCCAAAAACGGTTCAAATCAACACTCCAAACCGATTTTTGGCTCAAAACAGTTGGATCGACCCGTTCGGTCCAATCCTGATAACACTACTACAAATCATGCAAAGCAAGCTCCAAACCCTTTGAGCTATGAGCAATAATAGAAGGAAAGAATCAAGAAAATAAAAGTAAAAAGGCAAATAAGAGGGGTGGAAAAACAAAGGTCGAGGTAACTCATGCATCCACAATGTCTCCCTACTCACATTTGTATGCTTAAGATGAGGACTACCTATAATGTCAACCCCCTTGCCATGGCACTTGACCATGAAGTTCCTTTCCCCTCCCCTCCATTATTATTCACATGACAACTATCGAACTTAGGAGTGGACCAGGGACATGTCTTTCCCTTTAGGGGCTGAGAACACCTGCTAAGGTGGTCTATGAATGACTCCTACCTAGGGAGGTGACACTATTATGAGATCAAATCCCCAAATTTAGATGGGAAGTCTTGTATGACGTGTTGATTTTCCCATTAATTGCAAGCTTAGTTCACTTAGATGCAATAATGATTCAATGTACCTAATGGTGAAGATGCAACACTAGATATTATGTGTGATTAACAGGTGGTTTCATCATGGGCTGGGAAACTTAATTGGTGCCCAAGTACACTAGAGGAGCATATTGACACCCAAAGGTGAGGCATTGAGAGCCATGGGACTCCCGATAGTTGTAGAGCATCATTTATATCCACGAGCACCTTTAGCACCCACAGTGTTTTTGCACTTTGCCTCTTTATCATTGATGGATGATGCACCTCGACAAGCATGCCCACAATTGGATTAGTAGTATCAAGCAGTTGATCCAAGGCCCAAATGAGGTTTGTCTCATACCTTGAGACAGGGGAGGGCTAGCACCATCTCTAGAGTCCTCAACATTAGAGTAGAATCAGGGAATGAGACCCATTTGGTGCCCTAAACCCAAAATTGGGGTGCACGAGATGAATCTGATGGAAATCTATGGGCCAATAGTTAGATCATAATTTTAGAGGGCCTCTACACCAAAGAAGGCACTCAAGACCCTCAATGCCTACCCTTAGCAAGCCTACAATGGCATGATGTCATCATTTCAACTTGTATTTATGGAGATAAATTTAATTTCATAAAGGCTACTAGGTTGGATTGTGACCTAGGCTTATTTTGCACATTATTTTATAATTTTAGAGGGGCTTGTAGGTTAATGAGCATTAGTATGCCTCGTATAAGTTAGATATTATGACATTGTAACTCATCATCATCACTTATTGGAATTTCAACCTCTCTAAAGGAACTCGCACTTGTTGTCTTATGGATAAATTGGAGATCTTGGATGCATTTTGATATTTGGAGTTGATTTTGGATATTTTTTAGAGTTATTCTTCGGTTTAATGGAAGGAAATATCGCATGTTATCTTGTAAGTGACATTGATTGTTGAAAATCTATTTATCTATGTCTAATGTATGGAATTGTTGAATATAGTTTATGCTAAATTATGCCATAATTTTGTTGAAGATTAATTGAATTCTATCTAGATGAATATTGCATACGTTACTCATACATAACATGTTAAGGGTTGTCCTAGTGGTGAACTCCTTGTAGCTCTCTCATAAGATTCCATGGTAAATGCTTGAAATCTTATTGCCAGGGAATCAAATTTCAGCCTCCTTGGAAACAAGTTTAGCTGACCTATCTCATCCTTGACTCCATATTCCCAAGGGACAAGGCGTTGGTCAAGTTGATTGGTGATCATACTCGAATCTTATCCATATTTTTTTCTCTCCCAATTCAGCCCTTTCAAGGCCAAGCTAGGAAACTAGGGCTTAGTGTGAATCCCTAGATAAGTGATTTTTTGGTGGTTGGAGAGCCTAAACATCAAGAAGATAGTCTTGGCCACAAAATATATCATTTTGGTGGGCATCCACTTCAATTTCATCCATAATATTTCTTTCCTTAGTTGCTTGCCTAAGAGGGAAACCCTTGTTTTCCTTGCTTCAACTTAAGGGTTTTCTTGAAGGTTTCATGAGCCTTGATATAGTTTATACCAATTATTGGAAACCTTTTCTCTTAGCCTTGACCTTTGGATACTCCAACGCTCATTCAATTTATCATACCCTAGGTCTTGTGGCCTCTTTTCTAGGTCCCTTCATAGAAAGTGAGTTGCCTACTTGTGGAGCATTGAAGCTAAATTGTGTCTTTCTTGAAGAGCTCCTAGTGAGATCATTCATTATAAGTGATCTTCCTCCTACCGAGACTCCTCCGATCGGTCAAAATCCATAAAGAGCAGGGGGTTTTGGCTATGGTGACAGTGGGACACTACCCCATTATTGTCCCATAGTCTAGTTTATACCTTGTAGGGTTTCCTCTCCAAGGGCTGCTAGATTTTGCGGCAACAAAGTCAAACTATTTATCACTCTCTAAGAAGGTGGATGGTTCAAGAGCTAGATTGAGCCACATAAGTTCCAAGCCTAATCTTGGTAAAACACAACGATGAGCCATAATGAGAAGATTTAACGATCTAGGTTGTTGGAGATTTTCTATTATCGAGGGATTTGGCTTCACGCTTCACATGTTTTGCATATGTCATTGTAATATAAAAGAAAATGTCTCATTTATCTGGCTCCTTCCACTATTGAGTGAAGTAAAAAGGTGATGAAAGGGAGATAGGTTCCTTCACAATCATTGAAAATCCCAAAACAAAATTGAATTTTTTCCTTAGGTCACTGTCTCCAATGAGATTAGTGAATATATTATTTCCTATGAAGTAACTGATTTCCTTTTGGAAATTCTAAATAATTAAGTCATCAAAATGAGTAAGGGAGAGAAGTATTTTTGCAAGTTGGATGAGAATCCAACTTATAGCAATGAAAAATGATCCAAATAGTAGGCTACTAGGCACACATGAAATAAATTAAACAAAAAGGGGTAGGGACCACTATGCACCCCATGTTCAAGATTGAGAGCCATAGGACAAGGGTGAGTGTTTCCAAACTCCATAAATTGCATGGAACACTCCACAAATTCATAAAATTCAAAGAAAACAATTGGAAAAGATGTCCAAAAAACCAAAATTCAAGGTCAAAAGGCAAAGGATGAGATTTTAACCCATGAAACAAAAGAAGGCATATGGGCCTCACCAATTAGGGGGGCGAATTTAATGAAGACTAAGGCAAGAACAAGGAAAAGTATCCTCCACTACATTAATTTTATTAGACAGTTTTCATTAGTACATTAAACCAAGTCATCAAATGCAATATGCCATTTGGTATTGTTACAACAAAGGCTCACACTTCTCGAGATAAAGTACTAAAGCTCAAGTGCAAAACCCTATATAACTTAGGCAAGGGGCCACTGTCACCTCACCAACCTTGTTTTCACTTCTAGCTGAATCTCCTCTAGCTTAGGGGGGTTTCTCCCTAGTAGATCTTAGGGATATAATGTCCATATCAAACTAAGTCAAGATCCCCCTGAGACTTCTACTTCTAGTAAACACCAATCAAAGGATTGAACAATTAGGGTTTAAGGTGGTCTTGAAGATAGGATTGCTAAGGCATTTTTTAGGGTAATTTCCAAATTTGAGTTCAACGGGAAGGTCGAAGGTCCCCAAATACACACAATCAAGGAATTATCATGTGATTCAGGAGACTGAACCCAAGCAAAATGATTTAAATGATTTTAAAAGAAGGGTGATATAGAAGAGATATCAATGCCTTAGCTTGCTAATGTATTTTTTGTTATGGGGTCAAGGAGCAACACAATTGGAAAGAAATGGAGTAGATCTAGGTTCAAAGACTATGGGAGACCCACTTGTGTCCCTTAGAGGTTTTACCTAGGCCTCCTACAATCTTCAAAGATGGGATAAGGGAGTAGATCTAGGTTCAAAGACTATGGGAGACCCACTTGTGTCCCTTAGAGGTTTGACCTAGGCCTCCTACAATCTTCAAATATGGGATAAGGGAGTGAGCTCCACTTAGGTCATCCCAAAATATATTGATGAGAGGCTTAATGAGGGTTGGAGAAAATTTAACTTCAAAGCCTAGGGAAACCCACTCGTGTACCCTAGAGGTTTGGGCTAGGAGTCATACAATCTTCAAAAAGGGTATAAGAGAGGGAGCTCCACTTAGGTCATCTCAGAAGAACTTGGTGGAGGGTTTATTCAAGAGGGGAAATGAAATCAAAATAGCAAAAACACTTTCGTGAATATTTAATAAGTTAATAACCCTTATCCATAACCATAACCAAGATGATAAAAGACCATTTATCCAAATCACCATGCATTCATTCAAGTTCTACCGATATTCATCCATAAAAAGAAGACTATCCACATCCCAAAGGCCTTCCTCATCAAGATCTACCAATATTCATCCAAGAGAAGAATATTATCCACATCAACCAAATCCTTTGAGAGGTCGTCCTACTAAATCTTCTATAGCCAAAATTAAGAAACAACAAAAAATTTCAGAAATTTCAGACTAGCTAAGGGATTTCTCCCCCAATACAACCATTAGAAAAAGAGATGAAGTGAACCTCTATTTATAGATGCGGTTCTCAACTTCCTTTACATTAAAATATTACTTTCCTAGGGTAAAATCCCTCTTCACCAATTAGATAATCTAAAATTACAAAATAGGGGCTTTATCAAGCCACTTGTACAATGCTAAAGGGGAAGAAGCCCTCAAAAGTAGCACATCTCCTTAAATGAGGGGAATAAGGGGGTTTAGTGTATTATCCAACTTCCAAAGACCTTTTAAATGTTCCTCCTCCTCAACAAATTCAATGGGTACAATCTCCAAGTGTGGAAAAGTGGGCCCTCAAGGTATAGAAACCTCCCAAAGTGATAACAAGTGTGGTCTCCATGGTGCCATGTTTAGCCTCCAAACGTTCAACATGTCAGCCATATCCACTAATCAGCACTCATAACTCCCTTAAAAAACAGGTCCACAATGATCATTTCTCAATAAAACAGGGGAAAACAGCCTTCAAAAACTAGCCACCTAGACTAGCAAATCCAATCCCAAGTGGACACTACAGTCCTCGATGGAAAAGCACTCCCTATAATCATCAATTGGCTCCTTCAAATACGTCAGCCCTTCTTAAATCTACATCATCGTGAACATTTTATGAAGGTCATCCATAATCAGCATTCAAAGGTTGATTTACCTTGGTTTTGTGTGTTGTAGTTCAACCCAGTCCCAAAATTAAAATATTACTTTCCTAGGCTAAAATCCCTCTTCACCAATTAGATAATCTAAAATTACAAAATAGGGGCTTTATCAAGCCACTTGTACAATTCTAAAGGGGAAGAAGCCCTCAAAAGTAGCACATCTCCTTAAACGAGGGGAATAAGGGGGTTCAGTGTATTACTTTCCAAGGCTAAAATCCCTTTTCACCAATTAGATAATCTAAAATTACAAAATAGGGGCTTTATCAAGCCATTTGTACAATGCTAAAGGGGAAGAAGCCCTCAAAAGTAGCACATCTCCTTAAATGAGAGGAATAAGGGGGTTTAGTGTATTATCCAACTTCCAAAGACCTTTTAAATGTTCCTCCTCCTCAACAAATTCAATGGGTACAATCTCCAAGTGTGGAAAAGTGGGCCCTCAAGGTATAGAAACCTCCCAAAGTGATAACAAGTGTGGTCATCATGGTGCCATGTTTAGCCTCCAAACGTTCAACATGTCAGCCATATCCACTAATCAGCACTCATAACTCCCTTAAACAACAGGTCCACAATGATCATTTCTCAATAAAACAGGGGAAAACAGCCTTCAAAAACTAGCCACCTAGACTAGCAAATTCAGTCCCAAGTGGACACTACAGTCCTTGATGGAAAAGCACTCCCTATAATCATCAATTAGCTCCTTCAAATACGTCAGCCCTTCTCAAATCCACATCATCATGAACATTTTATGAAGGTCAGCCATAATCAGCATTCAAAGGTTGACTTACCTTGGTTTTGTGTGTTGTAGTTCAACCCAATCCCAAAATTAAAATATTACTTTCCTAGGCTAAAATCCCTCTTCACCAATTAGATAATCTAAAATTACAAAATAGGGGCTTTATCAAGCCACTTGTACAATTCTAAAGGAGAAGAAGCCCTCAAAAGTAGCACATCTCCTTAAAAGAGGGGAATAAGGGTGTTTAGTGTATTACTTTCCTAGGGTAAATCCCTCTTCACCAATTAGATAATGTAAAATTACAAAATAGGGGCTTTATCAAGCCACTTGTACAATGCTAAAGGGGAAGAAGCCCTCAAAAGTAGCACATCTCCTTAAATGAGGGGAATAAGGGGGTTTAGTGTATTATCCAACTTCCAAAGACCTTGTAAATATTCCTCTTCCTCCACAAATTCAATGGGTACAATCTCCAAGTGTGGAAAAGTGGGTCCTCAAGGTATAGAAACCTCCCAAAGTGATAACAAGTGTGGTCTCCATGGTGCCATGTTTAGCCTCCAAACATTCAACATGTCAGCCATATCCACTAATCGGCACTCATAACTCCCTTAAACAAAAGGTCCACAATGATCATTTCTCAATAAAACAGGGGAAAACAGCCTTCAAAAACTAGCCACCTAGACTAGCAAATTCAGTCCCAAGTGGACACTACAGTCCTCGATGGAAAATCACTCCCTTTAATCATCAATTAGCTCCTTCAAATATGTCAGCCCTTCTCAAATCCACATCATCATGAACATTTTATGAAGGTCAGCTATAATCAGCATTCAAAGGTCGACTTACCTTAGTTTTGTGTGTTGTAGTTCAACCCAGTCCCAAAATTGCTGCACAAATATGTATATATATAACAAAGCATTGAGCGTTTGCCATTTCATCATGTCCTCAATTTAAAAAAAACGCTTTATGCTCCCAAATTGACCACAGGTCAAGAACATAATGTTCCATAAGATGATACAAGTCATAGCCCATTTAAACAAAGACTCCAACATATTATGTTATGAGCACTTGCCTGGTTTAATATCTGAGACAATTTCCACTTCAGCTAGTACATTTAGATTTCCAGTTACCATAGGAGAAACTGCACATAAGTATTGAAACAAGTCACCCAAAATTTTTGAAAATGTATGCCATCCTGTAGCTTTAGGCTCTGTATACCAACCAGTTTCTGCCCGCCAAGCAAATCTTAAGGCATTGGAACCCTGCACTTGTTCCTCATATCAGTAAAAGATCTGGCTGCATCTTATGGCATTTAACACTTCTCAACTCTTGTTTTCTTAACCCCACAAATGAATCATGACTCTAAGGTATAACCTGTATATTATTTTCCAGATCTGCCTCAGAAAAACATGCCTACTGCTGCTTGATTGTCTGTTTGTCTACTTGCTAGATCAACGACCTAATTTGCTATAGAAATCAAGTCGCACTAGATCCTTTGCATGTTTGTATGCTTCCAAAAGTCCAGTACTGTACTTCCAGTCAAGGTGATGGAGCTGGAGGTACATCCAATTGTTGAATAAAGGACCTGACATAGAAGATGTGTAAATCCTACCCTACAATCCACACCTTATATCCTTAAATTCTGCTTGAAATTAATCATCTGTAGGTTGTGGTTACAAGTGAAAACGGTAAGAAAATACCTTAACTATCAGTTGATGCTACAAGTCTCCAAAATGTGACAAATTTTGTCTTCTTTTGATCTCTTAGCAGCAGCCCTCTCATATGCATATCCACATAGGCATGAAATAAGGAGGCATTCAGCCATACATCAATTTTTGGGCCTTTGTAGCATAAAGCTTCCCATATTCCCCAACCAAACATTGCATTTATTTTGGGTTGCTCACAAGATGAAGTGTTTCAAGATGATCTTTCAATATATTTCAAGAGGCTAGCCTTCCAACACACACTTTCTCACTGTCCTAAAACTCAAGAACATGAAAATAGTGGAAAAAATTGTAAAGATTTCTACATGACAAAATGGTAGATAATTACTAATAGGTCCTAAAAATCAAGGTTTAACAATAGAATTCTATCCGATAGTGATACTTTCATTAACACAGGTTAATGTGAGAAGGGAGGGGTTAGTGCTTGTGCTTGTTGGACAGGGAAGAGCCCAAATAACTACACAAATTATAGAACTTACAAAAATTCATCTTTCATACTACAACATTAACATTAAATGCACATTGAAATAGTGTTTAGAATCAAGTACTTAAGGATAAATTATAACACTTTGTAAATTCATTTACCTAGAGGAGCCCAAATAAATATACAAAGTTAAAGTACTTCTAATATGTTCATCTTTCATACTACAACATTCGCATTTCAGTGCACATTGAAATAGTATATAGCATCAAGTATTTAAATACTACTTCTAATATGTTCATCTTTCAAGGCTACAACATTCGCATTTCAGTGCACATTGAAATAGCCTATAGAATCAAATATTTAAGTATAACACTTTGTAAAGCCCTTTAGTTAACATCTTTCTGCAAATTTACTTGGGGATTTTCTTACCGTTGAATATTACTTCCCTTCTTCTCATAGATATTTTGATATTGAAAATACCATCAAAACTATGATTACTGCATATCATGAAGCACCCAAGATCACAATCTTGCTTCAATTATTGTAAAGGAACTTTAGTGTGAATATACAATCTGGCAAGAGCCCTCCTTGAAAAATTTATAGACAACTCATCCTCCTTAACAAACTATCTACAAAGAGGTGGATGGAGGGTGTCATTAAGTGCATATTGTCATACAAGATCCTTTCTATGGATTGGAGGAGGTTAAGATTGATGTTGTTTATTATGGGAGGGAGGACTCTGTGTTTCAATTATTCATAATTTTTCAAGCAACTATGCCAAGATTTGAAATTACATTGCAAAATTTCAACCCTCTTTTGCTTGGAAGAGACCTCCACCTCCAATTCCAATGGAATTGGATTTATCGCTAGAATATGCAGGCCGGTATCAGATTTATGGACTCAATTTGCAAACTTTTGGCTCATATCAGATTTATGGACTCCATTTGCAAACTTTTGAATTTGTTTTCTAGTGCAATGTAGTGATAGGCACTTCTTCTATTTGTCTCCACTATTAAGGAGGGTTGGAGTATGCCTCGAACATGGTATCTATGCTCAAGTTACTATAAAAAAAAAAAAACTCTGTATTGTTTCAGAATTCACAAAGCCTTTACTATAATAATATGAAAACAAAGCAAAAGATCAAAATGTTTTGGATAGCATTTCTACATTTGGTGTCCATTGATGTGACTATGTCTCTCTGTTTTGGGTAGCATTCATCTTCTCCACCAAACAAAATGTTTCCATTTCCATAATGTTGCCACTAAGGGCAAGCCTCTACATACTATGCTTTGACCCCAATTCTATCTTACACTTGCTATTTGAAAATCAAAAGAAAAAAGACATGATGTACAGCTTAAGCCTTACACAACTTTCTAGGAGGACTCCCATTAGCTAGCTGGGTAGTTTAGTAAATGCCCACTCATTAAGCTGCGTAGTTCACTAAATGCCCACTCATTAAGGTTAGATTAAGTAATATCCCTAGTTTAAAAAAAAAGTTAACTATAATTAATTAATTCAAAACTTAGTGAGGGTTGAAAATGAAGAAACTAAAATTATCCATCAAAAACGAAAGAACTAAATGAAATGTAACATGTGAACTTTAAAGCATATGAAGTTAATACAACTCACAGCTACAACCGCTGACACAAAGACCAACTATCAGCTGACATAAAGACCAACTATCATTTGACTTTAGGATAACCTTTTTTCTTGAACCATCTAGTTCTTTCAGTGAAATTGTGAGAGAAAGAGAAACTTTTAAATAAAAATCCTCAATCTGACATAGAGACTATAGGCCCTCAAGATTTATCTTGAAAAAGTATAGAGAGGTGAGGGACAACTTACTAGAATTATCTAGTTCTTTCAGTGAAATTTTGACAGAACAAGAAATTTTAAATAAAAATCTCAATCTGACATAGAGACTATAGACCCTCAAAATTTATCTTGAATAAAGAGGTGGAGGACAAGAAGTTGTTTATCACCGAGCAGATCAACTTTGTAACAACTAGCCACACCAAGATTAGGTGTATAACCACCCCCACTTATACTCTGACATACAAGCTGCCCCTACCTATGCCTATAAGTAAGGCCCCTTTTCCTTCTTCAAACCCTTTGTCATTGTTCCTTGATTTTTTCTCTATTTTCCTTCTGTTTTGATCTTCTAGAGATAACTAAAATTCATAATATGTATTAATGCCTTACACAACTTTCTAGGAGGACTCCTATTAGCTAGCTGGGTAGTTCACTAAATGCCCACTCATTAAGCTGCGTGGTTCACTAAATGCCCACTCATTAAGGTTAGATTAAGTAATATCCCTAGTTTTAAAAAAAAGTTAACTATAATTAATTCAAAACTTGGTGAGGGTTGAAAATGAAGAAACTAAAATTATCCAACAAAAACGAAAGAACCAAATGAAATGTAACATGTGAACTTTAAAGCATATGAAATTAATACAACTCACAGCTACAACCGCTGACATAAAGACCAACTATCATTTGACTTTAGGATAACCTTTTTTCTTGAACCATCTAGTTCTTTCAGTGAAATTTTGAGAGAAAGAGAAACTTTTAAATAAAAATCCTCAATCTGACATAGAGACTATAGGCCCTCAAGATTTATCTTGAAAAAGTATAGAGAGGTGAAGGACAACTTACTAGAATTATCTAGTTCTTTCAGTGAAATTTTGACAGAACAAGAAATTTTAAATAAAAATCACAATCTGACATAGAGACTATAGACCCTCAAAATTTATCTTGAATTGAGAGGTGGAGGACAAGAAGTTGTTTATCACCGAGCAGATCAACTTAGTAACAACTAGCCACACCAAGATTAGGTGTATAACCACCCCCACTTATACTCTGACATACAAGCTGCCCCTACCTATGCCTATAAGTAACGCCCCTTTTCCTCCTTCAAACCCTTTGTCATTGTTCCTTGATTTTTTCTCAATTTTCCTTCTGTTTTGATCTTCTATAGATAACTAAAATTCATAATATGTATTAATGCCTGGTTTTGATCTTCTAGAAATAAATCAAAAAATTCATAATATGTATTAATGCCTGGTTCTGATCTTCTAGAAATAAATCAAATTCATAATATGTATTAGTGCCTAGTTTATATTTCACCATGTATTAATATCTTTGCACATAAAATTAATGAATATATTGACTTAATTAGAAGCAAAACATAACTTATATGATTCAGATTAGTTCATAGTTTCAAATGAGTGAATATTTTGTCTTTTTGAAATACCGACAATAAAGAGTTTGACAAACAAAATAGGTACCTGTGTATCCAGGCAAAGGCAAAGAATGAAAGAGTGGAAGGTCTATATGAATCACCATTCCCAACATACTTCACACAAAATAATCCAGAAAAGCTTTATCATATTCGCCATCCTCTCTCCTTGTCCAACATGTAATCTCATCTGCAAATTATTTAAACACCTCCTTAGAAAGCTTAGAAAGAAATCTCCCTCTTAACATTAAGGTAGACACACACAGAGATAAATATAAAAACAAATGAAAATTAAAAATGCTTTTAAACCAGGTACGATCTGGCATATAGAAATAACCTAAGCTAGGCAAACAAACCTGCTGAAGATATTAGGCTCTGACCTTGAAACAAAAATATTATATTATCATCTCATATTCATACTCAATGGAACGCTCCTTTTCACCTATCGCAAATCACTTTCAACATTAGGCCAAAACCAATAATCAAACAAAGAAATTAAATGTAAACGAGATTTCCCACAACATGCCAATAATTAAAAGCCTTGAGATTTCTCACAATTTCAGTCTAAAATCAATTTACTAATTAAAAATGTTTAACATCTCCTATGAATAAATTTCAGTCTAAAATCAATTTACTAATTAAAAATGTTTAACATCTCCTATGAATAACAACTCTTAAGGCTCTCTGCCATTTTCTACCAAGCTGGAATCCCATTAACCATTATATAGATATGAATAACTAAAAGTTTAAACCTCGTCTGAAATATGTAAATTAATAACAACATACAAGTTAACTCGCCTAGCTAATGGATAAAAATGAAAAAGAAAAAGACGGCCAATGAAAAGCGACCAAAACAACGTGTACCTACAGTGCGGAGGCTCATAATATTCTTCAGCAGTCTTATACCCATGACTCCTTCGAAAGGCACAAACACATAAGAGTACTTTTAGCGCTCCATAAACATGAATGCAGCCCATTATCTAACAGGCAAAACCATATCTAGCGATCTATTGTTTGTTGTACGCCCTACAGCAAAATAAAATTACGTGGAAAAAAGAAAGCGAACACAAAAGATATATTGAAGAAATTGATGTTAACACTCATAATTAGCGAACACAAAAGGATATATTGAGAAATCAATGTTAACACTCGTAATTTAAGATGTTGCTGCCAGCTGGTTTAGCTGACCAGCTACATCGATTGACACAATATATACCAGTAAGGACATCAGTGAATGTTCGTCTCCTTTATGAAGCGAGAATAGAAGAGTCCGTACCTTCTTTACTAGTTATAATGAATGAAGGGAAAAGGCGTAAAAAACATCCGTTCGCACATTTTACATGCTGTCGCGTGTCCCAGTTTGCTGAAATCTGTCCTGTTTCTTTCCACGTGTCCCACGTCGCTGAAACCATCTTACAAAAAGCAATGAGAAAAAAAAATACGAAACGTCAGACTCTCCTCTCCACCGCTCCACTTGTTACAATATTATTAAACGAGATTAGTGAATGCTCTTCTCTTGGAAACCTAGAATTAGAGGATCGTTGCTCACCTTACTTGATGAGACCAATAGGTGCACGAGCATCCTTTGGCACGTTCGTATCCTGTCCGGCGTGTCAATCTCCATCTCGTTTCCCCATATTCACTGCAAACCATGCCGGAGCCACAAACAAACAAACAAAAACCCGAGACCGCTATGGAAACTGTTAAAATTATAATTTCACCGTGCGCGCGGTCAGCAGTCAACGCACGGAGAAAACCACTCAGGGCAAACTTAAACCACCAGTATCATATCGCACCGCTTTTGGCTTAAGGAGGTTTCCGTACGATGGTGGTCCGATACTGACAAACTGACACCCATGATGCTGGCATGACATAAGCACCTGACACTTTTTGGAAGGTATCTTTCACCCATCTCACCCCTTCCGATATCGTCTCATCCGTCCGATGATCTCCAGTTTTTACCGCCGTTGATTTACCAAGTTGCACGATGGCTTAAAGAGCAGTCAGAAAAGTCTTCCGATATGAAAGCTCCGCCGTTGGATTAATGCTGAGTCTCTCCGTCGTCCGATCATGGAAAGTACATACGGGCTGATTTAAAATTAATACAGTGTGGACTATACGTTTTTGCCCATCCCCTTTGTTAAATGACTGTCATATGTTTTGGTAGGGCTTTAATTTTATTTACGATGATTTAAATAAGGAGTATGGGCCGAAACCATTTCGTAAGTTTATTTTTATTTTTTTTAATATGTTTTTTTTAATACAGCGTTGACCCCATTTTGTAATGTAAAAAAAACTCACGGGGATTGTAAAAATACATATGTAATCGCACATTAAAAAAAGGGAGAGACAGGGGGTCCGTAGCACAAAAGGAAAAATGTGTGAATCTCACACAGAGAGATAAGAAAATGAAATGTAAATTCGCAGCAGCTAATGAAAAAAACACAGAGGGTAAATTTTGTATTGCAGGGAATGCACAGAAGTGCATAAATATGTTTTGGTTTGAAATGTAAAAAAAATGCAGCAGCAGTGAAAAGAATTTATTTTGTCCTGGTAATGTAAGAAGTAAAAAAAAAATTGCACAGCAGTGCAGGAGGAAGAGAAGTAAATGAAACCAGTGGGTTGTTTTGTTTTAAACCATGTATTGTTTCACAGCAGTGAAAAGGTAAACCTGTAACTCCCTGTAAGTTTTGTTTTCACACAGCAGTGAATGTAAATGAAATATTTACACACAGTGGTGTA
>APFE031328994.1:28347-39468 GCA_000404065.3 Pinus taeda
CAAAGTACTCAACACAATCCATGAAATGTGATAAGATGTGTTGATGTCGAACATGTCATGGAATCCTTTGATCGAAAGTCAATGATGTAAACTATCGTCAAAGGTGAGAAACCTGCCATTCAGGCATGTAGATCTCAAGGTACTGACGATTTCTAGATCATCTTTCTAGATAAGGAGCTGAAGTCGATAGAAAGCGATCCGTCGCAGACAAGCCCACAACACGAAATCATAGATCAAGTTGAAGAAATTTAGTTGCAAGGATTGACTCAGGGATGGTCAAGATGGATGATAGACATTTTGCAGATGAATGGCTTATTTTCACTGAGCTCTTGAACACATGACAACACGAAAGATGGTTTGGTGATGATTGAACCAAAGTTAATAACCAAAAACCGGTTGAAGACTTTCAATATGGTTTGATCAACTGTTAGGTAAAGGATTTCCCAACCCAGGTGAATGAAAGTGTCGCGTTCAAGAGTGGTTATAAAGTATGACAAACAGACTCATTTTTTTCTCTTTTCCCCCACCATTTATGGAAAGTACCTCTTTATTTTTTACAAGCTTGAGGAGGATAACATATGCTTGATTTTAAGCTCACCCTTCGGGTGAGTCCAACTTAGTTTAAATTCGAACCCTAAGAAGGAGTGGTTCATTCTTGTTTGTAATAGAACAGGTCCTTTACTGTCGAATTTTAACGAGTCCAGTATAGGAGAAACTTGGCGTTTTTCATTTTTAGAGAGTTTGAAAAAACTTAAGAAGACTCCAGGGGTTTGACTTTTTCGTAAATTTGTGTCTCCCAAGCCCGAAAAAGTATAAAATAATACTTGAGAGAACCACTTGATCTTTTACGACCAAGGAGTACTTTTCATTATTAGTGTCTTTGATCCAAAAAAGTAAAAACATGACCAAGGACACGTCGTTTTATAACCAATATCAGATTTGAAACGACAAAAATCCAGCGATCTTTTTATGTTTTTACGGTCGAAAAAGAGCTGTAAATCGATCGTCTTTAATTCCGTTTTAACGAGCTTAAAAGAAAAACTCGGCAATCTTTTCATATTTTAGGAGTCAGAAAAGGGCTTAAAAGGTGACTTTGGTTGAAAATGATCGATTTCGCCTGACTAATCCTGTTATCTTGCAAAAAAACACGAACATTACTCATACCTGTTTGAAAGAGATAAAAATGTCATAATAATACCTTTTTAAAGTGAGACATAAACAAATTTGAAATTTATTTACTCAAAAAACTTATAAAAAGGGGTTTTTACCATTCATTTTTACCATTTGTGATTTGGGTGAGGAAATAGTGCTTTTGCTCTGAAAACTTCTCGGGAGGATTGCGGAAAATCTAATCATCAGAATCGGACGTCGTCTTCACCAGGTAATCCACATCATCCTCCTCTTGTTTTTCATCCGTTTAGTTTTTCAATTTGGTCATTTATTTGTTTTTTTAGGAGGGTTTTTGGGCGAAAAACCCGCGCTCGGGGTACGCAGGCTCACCACTGCGAACCTGTGGACACCGACTTTTTCTCCATTGGGAAAATGCTCGGGGTCCGCACCTTCCATGTGGAAAAATTGCGGCCCCACGCACTGTGTCCAACAGGAAGGGTGCGTACCCCGCCGTGAGGGTTTTTAACCAAAAAATTCTCAAAATTTGATCAAAGAAAAACATTTCTAGTATTCTAATTGATCTTGTGGTTTGATATAGGGAGTACATCATGCTAGATTGGAGAGAACGAGAGCACGAGGATGTGGATGCAGCCGCACGGAATCATCAACCTTCGCTTGATGCTTTGAGGGCGTGTGGACTGTACAAATACTGGGCCATTCCTGGCATGAGGGCTCAGGTGGAACGTCCAGGACCAGTGCTGCTTCATTGGTGGCCACCAGCTCGAGATTGAGCCAGCAGACATATATTTTTTGACCGGTTTGCCTAAGAGAGGCGTTGACTTGACCCTATTCGGGGCTAGGGCGGGTGGCCAGTCCCTCGATAGCCTTCGATTAGAGTACTGCAACAGGCAGTCTAGAGACGAAGGGATAGACATAAAGTACATAACCCTTCCTGAACTGAAGGTAATTGCATTCACTGTTACTTGACTTTGCAGGGCTGCCGCTTTACACATTGCCACTGGATCCGAGATGCGTATGGCAGTGAATTACTTTTAGGGCACCCTTTTCAACTTGTGCGATGCTGTGTTGGCCAATACGAAGGGCCAATTGACCAGGGCCAAGAATGGACGGCTAAAGACTTTTGGTTATGGTGCTATAGTCGTCAGCTTTGGCCTGGAGAGGATTCCTATGCTCATCCCACAACACCTCACAGTTGTAGTTGGGCATCCCTGAGAGCCCAGACTGATGCGATGGGTCGCAGTCATGGCCTGTCATCCTGACGAGGGGACTGAGGTCATCCGGTTCAAACCTGAGTTCTTCCAATGGTTGGAAAATCAGGTTTTCTCTATCCAGGATTTTCCTTATGCTGGGATTGACTTTCGTGGAGACCTAGACATGGCTCTTCCTCCAGGAGAGCAGTGGGATGACTCAGGTAATCATTTTCAACACTTTCCTAATGTTAATTTTTATTGTTTTTTATATCGTCTCAAAACTGATAGTAATAATTTTCAAATGCAGATGTGGGTCCACAGTGACCAGCCGCTCTCCGGCCTTTCGAGAGAAAGCAACCACTTGCGCTAGCTCCAGACCCATGGGACGAATTAGCAGAGACCTTGGTTGAGTTGGAGAGTCACCTAGAGCGCTTGACAGGGGACATTCCTGAGACTAGCATAGACGACATCCCTCGTCGGCTTCAGTGCTACGTGATTGGAGTCCCCAGACCTTTTAGGAGGTTCCTTTGTAAGGTGGCCCGTGCAGTGGTTTCGTATCGAGATCATCACTAGTGATGGGATGATCGCTTATGTAGTCACATGTGACATTTTGCTTTTTGTACTTATCATTTTTGCCGATCACAAGGTGTTTCTCAACCTATGATCGAAGACGATGTATTTTTTGACACACTCCTATATATATATGATATCGTTATTACTGGCTTGTCTTGTTAAACATGTTATGAAATGTTTTTAAATTTACTTGTATGATTATCGCACATGTCTACCTAACACTTGAGAAGCAATTGCATCTGCTAATGTATTTAAAGACCTTGGAATATGCTGATATTCAATGTAATCAAATTCACGTTCCAAGAGACGCACTCTCAAAAATAATATTAATAAAACTGGATTTCTAATGGCGTATATTCTATTAAGCTATAATACAACGAGTTCAGAATCTAACCTCACTATCAAAATCTGAATCCCAAATGAAATAGATTCAGATAATAATTCCACCACTACACTATACTCTGCAATGTTCTTTGTTGTTTGACCGAGGCTTACCCCATGCATAGATACCAACTCGTCAGAGGGTGAATAGATAACCCAAGTTGTGGAAGAAATATTTTGTGTACTACGACAAGCACCATCAGCGTAACCAATATATGTTTTAAGAGGCGTCGACATCTACGACATCAAACGTAAAACCAAGATAAGCAAGAATAACGACGGAAAACTCAATCTCTAAGCTAAGCACACTTTAATCTAAAACACACCAGCTAAAAGAAAAACTAACCTAACTAACAAATCTCCACACTCGATTTAAGCATAATATCTTTTCAGGTAAAGACCATTTCTGGGTTTACCTAAAGAGACCCCGTCAAAGTCTACCAACTCATAGGCCCCTTTCGCTAGCTTTCGCTTGATGACAAAGGGACTATGCCACATAGGCACGAATTTTCCAGCGCCCAATTTATCATTTGCTTGATCGTACAATAGGAATAAATATTCTTCCGAAAAATTTCGAGGGGTTACATTTCGATCATACTGAGCCTTAATACATTTGGCATGAGATTCGATCGCTAATGCAGCATCGAGGCGATTCTCATCTAGCTGAGCTAAGTATAATAAACGTCTTTCCTCTTCGGAAGTAGCTAGAAGTAATTCGATGGCCATTCGCAATGACGGGATTTCACATTCAATAGGTAGCACGGATTCCAAACCATAAACTAGTTGGAAAGGAGTGAACCCTGTTGACGTTTTGACTGAGGTTCGGTATGCCCACAATGCTGAGAATAACATGTTGTGCCAGTTTGACCGATGAATCTCGATGATCCGTCGGATCATGATGACTAAGACTTTGTTGATGGCTTCAACCAGACCATTAGCTTGTGGATAATAAGGAGTTCAACTGTCATGATGCAAGCCAAGTTGGTCTGTAAGTTCTGTCATCATAACGTTTCGAAAATGACGCCCATGGTCAGTGATAATTTCTTGTGGAACACCAAACCTAGCAATTATATGATTGAATACAAAAATTGCAGCTGTTTTTCTGTCTGCCCCAAATGTAGGCATCGCCTTGGCCCACTTAGTAAAATAATCTATCGCGAGGATAATGTACGCATGCCCCCCGAACGAGTGAGGGTTACATGTAATATAATCGATACCCCATTTGGCAAAAGGACCAATGACAATTATAGGGTGAAGAGGAGCAGTGGAGCGCGCATCTTTCGATCAAAAATTTGACAATTGTGACATTTTCGGACCACAGTAATACAGTCTTTAAACAAATACGTCCAGAAATAGCCAGCGTGCAATATCTTTTGGGCAGTGGCATACCTAGACATATGACCACCACATGCTCCAGAGTGACAGTCATTTAAGACCCTTTCGGCTTCCTCATGAGTCAAACAATGCCGAAAAATAGAGTTTGCCCCCAAGCGATAAAGAGTATCACCAATAATTTTGAATTGCTGGGATTGGAATCGGACTTTTCGACGGTCGGATCGTGAAATATCGGGCCGAAAGGTTTGGGTTTGGAGATAAGTCATGATATCTCCATACCATAGATCTAAAGTTCTGATCAGAAACAAGGATTCGTCCACAATGGGCTCTTCCGCCACAGTTTTGGAATCAACACGGGGAAAGTCACACATAAGTTCCGCAAAAAATAAAGATTTATTTGACTTGGATTTTTGAAATTCCAAATCAAACTCTTGCAAGATGACAATCCATTTGGAGTACTTGCCCCCCAACAATTGTTTGGTCAAAATGTAGATCATGGGGTTGCAATCAGAAATGACTGTAGTTTTGCGTAATAAAATGTAATGATGAAATCGTTGGACAGCTTGAACAGCTGCCAATGCCAACTTCTCCACATGTGAATATTTTAACTCAGTTGGATTCAACGTGCAACTAAGGTAATATATCACATGTTCCGCACTGAATTCGTCTTCCTGAACTAACACCATTCCAATTTTGGAATAGGAGGCGGCGAGATACAAGTAGTATTCATGGTTGTAGTTGGGAGGATGCAACAGTGGTGCATGGGTCAACGCATGTTTTAACGCATCAAAAGATTCTTGAGCTATCTCATCCCAAAAGAATGAAGCACTTTGTTTCAACAACCGGGTAAAACCCTTTGTAATATTGGCGTAGTTAGGGATAAATCGACGTAAAAAGTTTGCTTTCCCTTGCAAACTTTGGAGTTGGCGAAGACTCGAAGGAGGAGGCAATTTGATGATAACTTCGACCTTCAAAGGATCGACACGAATGCCCACTTTTGAAACTACAAATCCCAGTAATCGACTCGTTTCGATGCAAAACACGCACTTGTGGGGATCCAACTGAATTCGATAATGCCTACACCTCATGAAGATTGCTCGTAAATAGATAAGGTGATCAGCTCTATGTAAGGAATGAGCAGGCAAGTCATCGAGATAAGGTTGCACAATGTGTTTTATATCATGAAAAGCGTAAGACATAGCCCTTTGAAATGTTGCATCGACGTTCTTAAGGCCAAAAGGTAATTTGCAATAAGCAAATGTTCCCCATGGACAAATGAATGCCATTTTTGGTTGATCGATAGGCAGAATATTGATTTGATTATAGCCTGAAAAACCATCCATAAAGGAGAAAATTTCACTGTCGGCACAATCATCAATAATTTGATCGATATAGGGTGTAGGATAATTGTCTTTTGGAAATGATCGATTAATATCCCTATAGTTGATACAGATTCTTATTGTCCCTTGCTTTTTGTTCATAGGAACAATATTTGATACCCAATCCATTAACGGGATTGGATAAATGAAACCTGCTTTCAACAGTTTTTCAACTTCTGCTTTAATCGCAGCAGCTTCTCTTGGGTGAATTTGACGCAAACGTTGCCGAACGAGTTTAGCGTCCGGGTAGGTTTTAGTTTCATGAATTACGATTGCTGGATCGATTCCTGGCATTTCCTCATAGGACCAGGCAAACACGTCGCAGAATTCTTGAAATAGGGCCTTGTATGTTTTAATTTCATTTTTTGTACAAGAGGCACCTATATGAATGTTTTCAGTAATTCCAGGCTTAACTGAAATGTCAAGGGGAATGGTTTTAGAAATATTTCCCAAATTTAACTCAGAGTCAGGATGTTTCATTGGATTCTGAGCATCCTTAACATATTCAGCTGTAAACATTGATGAAAAGTCGTTTTCAAAACGATCGCTCTCGGGTAAGAATGAAGATCTGTGATGTAGATCTTCCCATGGTAACTGATCAGCACATAGGGTTTCACAAATTTTCTGATCGGATTGAACAAGTTTGGAAAATGCTTCTAGTTCTGAGGTCGATGTTGAAAATGAGTCTTCATGGACTTCGTTCATTAAGTCGATTTTGGTTGATATTGGGTCGAAAAACGACTGCACAGTCTGATATATGAATTCATACGGACTCAAAGGCATAAGAGTACCAAATGAGTCTAACTCAGTTTCAGAAGGAATGATCCAAGGATCATCATTAACGATGGTTCCTGATGAAATCATATGAATTGTTGCAGTAGAAGATGATGCATTGATAGGAGGGAAGGGAAAAGTGCCCAGTAAACCAGAATCTTTAACTAACCCTACACCAACATCCCTATAAGGGATCGTCGCTTTGCCAACGTGCTAAATACTCTCAGCAGAGGCTGGGTCGGAGGAAAAGTATGAAAACTGGTCTATAGTTACGATCTTTCAATTATGAGGGAACTTGATAAGCCGAAAGACCGATGAGAAAACAGCTGTCATAGCGTAAGACCAACTACGACCCAAGAGAAGGTTGTAATCTAGAGGGGCATCAACCACCTCCACATGTAGATTAACGGTTTTTCCTTCAACCCCTATAGGTAGATCCTGTAAAATGCCAAATGGATGAAACCCACGGCCATCAAAGGCCTTAAGAATTGTCGGGGATTGATTGAGTGAAGGAGAACCAAGTGATCTCCAACACTGTATCGACATAATGCACGTGGAAGCTCCCTCGTCAATCACAGTCCTATGAACATGTCTATTTTTTACTATCACTGGAATCTGGACAACCATTTGATGGGGGAGACGTGGTGCACTATTTTCTAGATCAAAGATTATTAGGTTCGGGTCCTAAATGTCAATAGCTCCTATAGCTGACAGAAGTAATTTGCGCTGTGTTGGACATGATTACAACACTTCCAAAGTTGACATTGCTAAGGGTGAAACAGCTAAATCCTCAAGAATGTTGTAATTCTGAGCTGCTCTCGCATGTGGATTGAAAGCAGACTTTCGAAGTACACCCTTAGTGGACGGTTTGATTACTAAGTCCGGGTTAGGTTTCTCGATCTGTAGTGGATCGGAACCGAGAGCTGTGGTTGATGGATTGGACTGAGAAGATTCTACTTCTTTTCCATCAACAGGACTTTTACTACCATAATCTTGCGATTGAGTTGCAATCCTTACATGAGACATCATCAAGATGGGTTCTTCATTGGCACTAGAGGATGAACCGATCATCTTACTATCTTGAGCTGGAAAAGGATCCTTTAAGACAGCAGGAGTTTGGGAACCTTTGACGATTTTTGCAACCTCCGCCCGATGAGGGCAGTCTCTCGTATAATGGTCTTCATCGCAAATGAGACACGGATAACGGGGTTTGCGCTTTTCTTCAGAGGGTTCTGCTTTTTCAGGTTTCTCTTTTGGATTTTTCTCTTTATCCTTCTTCTTCTTCCCTTTCTTCTTACCACCGTTTTTAGGTTTGGCTGTAGAAGATTCTACAACGTGAATATCGGCGGAAAGTTCCGTGGAAGATTCTCATGTCGGGGAATCTGGAAAGGTTATTATAGGAGAAGAATTCTTAGAAGATTTCTTCTTACTTTTAGTATTCACCGTTCCAATCATACCATCAGCGGCATGAGACCCCGAAGGAGCAGCATCGATTTGATTTTGACTAGGTTGGTTGGGGATCTTCTCGTGTAACGTACCCGACTGAGTGTAAAATAAGTCAAGGTACTGCACTTGAGCAATAACTTGCTCTTCAGTAACTACTCCGGATTTAGCTACATCTTCAGTGATCTTAGGCAAAAAGGATTTTACAAACCACTCAGCTAAGATTTGATCCGGGATATAAACCTTCACTAAACGCCGTCGATGTCTCCATTCATGGATATGATCTGAGATATGAGTGGACGTCGACTACTTTAACGAAGTTAATAGCTCTGTGCCATTGTCATATCTGACTGGAAACTAAAAATGAGTTAAAAACGAGGTAGCTAACTGACTAAAATCATAAAAAGTGGCTCACGGTAACTCGATATACCATTTGGCTGCAAGACAAACTAGAGTGCATTGAAACAAACGTAAATGAATAGAATCATCAGAAATGGAGTTGGATGCACACCAGAGATGATAAGTCATCACATGGTTTGACGGATCCTCTACAGGTTTACCTTCGAATTTTGGAATGTCACTGGGTAACTTATGCGGCATTGGCGGCCAAAACGGAAGATAATTGATTGGATCGTTCGTAAGGTGCGTCAAGTCAGGTAAGTCCAACGTTGCAATGAATGGTAACTGACGATTAGGGTCCCTGAAACTTGGGGTCTGCAAACCAGCCCCAAGAGGAGGATATCCAGGATAACTAGGAATGGGAATCACATTCAGGATATTTTGACCTCCTGGAAAACCAGGATTAACCGGACCATACTGGGGCTGCAAATGTTGTTGATATGTATACCCAGGGTACGGTTGATACTGATAGGTTGGTTGCTGCACAGTAGGACCATATTGAGGTTGATACTTTCCTTGGTACAGAGGTTGAATAAATTGAGGTTGAGAAGTAACAACCGTACTTCCTATAGGCATCTGGACCGAAGTCTGGACCATAGATCCAGACTGAGGTAAAGAGGTCTGAGGAGCAGATACAGGAATATTAGAAACCGGAGCTGCTGATACTCCAGAAGAAGGTGGGGTAGATGGAGAAGATGTTGTAGTAGTTGCAGCAGACGTTTGAGGCGGAGTACGGGGTGTACTAGGCCCAGCGTGAGAAACTACAGAAGGTGCAGAAGTTTGAACAGTGGACTGGATGGGTTGCTGAGATGGACCAGTGACCTGTCAAGGTTGGGATGACGACTTCACATTCGGTTGTAAGACTTGCTGATTTTGAGATGGATCCCACACCAAATTCGTTCCAAGGTATTGACCTTGAGGATACTGAGGACCATAACCGAGTTGAGGGTAAGATTGATAATATGGTTGACCAGAAGGCGGTTGGTAACCTTGGGGTTGATAACCCTGAGGCATGTACTGATATTGGGGTTGACCTTGAGGTACATACTGATATTGATTTTGGGTGCATACTGATATTGAGGTTGACCTTGAGGTACATACTGATACTGAGGTTGACCTTGGGGTACATAGTGAGTCTAGGGTTGACCTTGAGGAACGTACTGTCCTGTAGGTATGTACTGTCCTTGAGGTTGTCCCCCGGGTGCAAATTTAGTACCTTGAGGCTGCCCCCCAGGCATATACTGAGTATCCTGAGGTTGCCCCCCAGGCACTTATTGAGTACCTTGAGGTTGCCCCCCAGGCGGTAACTGACTGCCTTGAGGTTGACCTGACATCTTCATAATTTCTTCTGCACTCAACTGTTTAGGACCACTACTTCCAGTTAACAATTTTTGTTCGATAGGATGAGGAGACGCTCCTGAAAAAGTACCAGAAATGGACTGATACCCAGCAAGAACAGAAGGACTGCCGTATAAATAGGCTTCCAGAGATTGGGAATACATGGATGACGGAATAGACATATTTAATGCAGGATAATGATCTCTAGGTGAAGGGTGATAAAAAATGTGAGGTGGTGTAAAACTGAGTCCTGGATTTTCTAAAAGATTGGTCAGTGAATGGTACCAATCAGTACTCTTAGGCAGACTATAAAAATCGATTCACACTTCCTAAACTCTAAAATAGGTTGATTATCCAGAAACGGGAAGCTTTCTTCGATATACGCAATAGCAAGTTCTTCGATTGCTATGAGTCCAGCGGGAAGATCTCGGGTAATTACGGTTTCTACCTTAGGAGAACTAGGACCACTAGGAGTTGGAGAAACAAACTCTGATACGGGAGTAGGAGCAACTTCAGATTCAGGTTCAGATACGTCAGGTTCTTCACCTATATCACTAATAGACGCAATGCTACCAGTAACCTTTGAAATTACTACTGGTTGAGAATCATAATTTTCTACCAAAGAAGGTTCTCCTTCTTTGGGTAACCCACTTCTACCGCTACTGGGAGATACGAGAACTCTCAAGCCTTCAATGTAGATTGGTATTTCTTGAGGAGGTTGACCTCGAAGTCTATGAGAAGTCCTCAGTAAATCAGCCACGTTAACAAACTCAGGGGATTCACCCCGAAGTCTACGGGAATGTCTCGGTAATTCAGCGACAGTTAAAAACTTTTAACTACTTCACACGCAAACAAAGTAAAATCTCAATGAAAATCACCTAAATTCTCTAAAGAACCAAACAAATTTGAAGCACACGCCTAAAGAATCTAAGAGATCAAACACACACAAACAGTAACTTTCCGGACCGAAAACACTAGTTAGTGATAAAATCCAATGTCACAGAGTTCGATACAGAAATAGCGGTTGGAACAGTTACCCCGGAAACCTGCTTAATGAATAGACTGGACCAAGTTCCTCCACTTAACCGTCTCGAGTGAATAGAACCCCCCAAAAAATCCAAGTGAGTCTAGCCGACGTCTGCTCCAGGTACAGTGGGATCTTCCCGCCACCGTCACCT
>APFE031328994.1:41955-78261 GCA_000404065.3 Pinus taeda
TACTTTGACAAGCTTCACTCACTCCCTAATGGGGCCAAAAAGGTATGTGATCTCTCCTCTTAAGCTCAAATAGGAAGTCTTGATTTCACTAGCATTTACCCTCAAAAGTTAAGCTTCTAACCTCTCTGGCCACTGACCCAATGCCTCAATTTATAGTGCAATGGAGATCAGTTACCAGCTCCTCCTTCAAAGGGATAGAGTCCTCCTTCAAAGGGATAGCTCCTCTCAACAAGGGATTAGTTCCTCCTATGATGGGATACATGAACCACTTGGAGCGAACAATCCACGTAACAAATGCTTCTAGAAAACTCTAGAATTAACCCAAGATGAGTTTTTTAAGATAAAGATTGCACCTTTTGAATTTTACATGGGTACGCACCCTCCCCTTTACATACAGAGCGTATAAGTATGCATATAACTTGAACAAAAGGTGCGGGCCCGCAGGAAAAAGTAAGAGAAAGTGCGGAACCAGAGTTATATTGCTTTTTTGATGTCTTTCTCTCATTTCTCAAGCTTGTTTTGAAGAGCTGAGGTTTAAGACTTGCTTAGGAAGCTGGTATAGGTAATGACAGACCTACACCGACTGCAAATAATCAAGGTGACGATATTTTTGTGTAACACTAGGGGTGACTCTGGAAGGAACAAAATCCCTTCCTAGTACGCCCACAACGTAGTCGACAAATCTAGCAAATAGGAAAATTTGCAGAATGTGGATTTTGATCTCGAAAGTTTTTTGGAATGCGAAAAAATGGCAAAAATAACGTTGTAGAACATAGAAAAGGAGCCAAAAGGTGCATTTTTGTCCTGGAACTCTCGGTCAGAAAATATTGCTCATGCTGTGTTGTCTCCTACTCAGCTGCTACCTATGACCTATAAAAAGAGGAGGAAAACCAACAAAATCCAAAAAAAAAATCCAGAAAAGAAAGGAGATCTAGAAATAGAAATTGAGAGGATAAAAATAGCTAGAGAAAATACTGAAAACCACTAAAACGATTATCACCAAGGATCTTAATTAATACACCAATGAAGGCGCCATTTGTTAGTATGAAAATTCTTAGCAAGTGTAACAAAAATACTTCACTTAATTCATTGGTGAGAAGTGACCCTTACAACAAGATGTGGTTGTTTACACTTAAGATATGCAATGGAAAAAAAAAACCCCTACAGCAAAATGATCATGTGTAATCTAAAACATAAAACAACAAGAAATAAATGATGCAATAACCCAATAGTAGAAGACTTTAAATGAATAATATTTTCATTAATAACACCTCGTGAAGAATATTTACAACATGGATCCGTAATGATGTCCTTGTGCTTAAGAAATCCGTGTCTCTGTCTCAATATGCAAAAAACCCAAAACAAATTAGAACTCAAGTGGGAGCTCAAATGGCATGAGATGATAATAGCAATAATGATAGTGATGATGGTGAAGAATGAATGGGAAACTCTCTTAGCAAAGTATTGGGCTATATTAGAAATTGGAAAATATTAAGATATTATTGACCAAATCAAGATCTAACCGTTAGGAATAATTTATTAAAATTTTTGGAGAGGGAAAAGATATTCAAAGTGGTCAAATATCCTTAATTAGAAAATGGTTAAACTAATTAACAAATAAAATTATTTTAATCACTTTGCAAGGATTAAGAAAGGTGTTAATTTGAATTGATTATTATATTATAGTTTAACAATTATTCCAAAAATAATATTAAGGAATAATAAATAAATAGTGATTTATTTAATTATTCCAAGGTGATTTAGTCAAACGTGTTAAGAAATAATTATCAAATAACAAATTAATAATTATTTCTAGAGAAAATTAAATAAATAATGATTTATTCAATTATTCTCATGGTTTTTTTTTTAAACATAAATAATTTAATAAAAATGGTTTACTAGATTATTTCCTATGGTGAAAATGTTTGTACTATGGTAAAATTAATCCTACATGGTGTATTCCAATCCACCTAGTTATAAATGGCTAGGTGATCATTTTTAGGTGATAACAAAAGGTCTCCTCATTGTTAGTTCCCTCAACTTGAGAGTACCCCTTGGCCAAAAATATGGCCTTATACTTTTCTATGATTTCGCTTGCTTCCTTGTTCATCTTGAAGATCCATCTTGAACCTACAAATGATTTGTCTGTTGGTCTTGGGACCACTTCCAAAAAATTGTGCTTTACAATGGATTTGTATTCCTCCACCATTGCATCAACCCATACAGGTTTCTACACTACTTACTTTAAAGAGGATGGTTGAGTCTCTACAAGCTTGTTCATTAGATCCATGTACCTAATGTACCAATTAGGTGACCTCCTTTGCCTGCACAAATTTGAAGGAGCTCCCACATTCTCCCTCGCATCCTGCACAAGTTTATCAGCTTCATTGGTACTTTTTCTGCCTTTTGTAGATGGTTCTCCTTGAGTGTATGTCTCCACTCTATGCTCCATAATTTTTGGCTGCTCCACAACTTCCGGAGGCTCCTCCTTTGGAGCTAAAATCTCTTTTTCTGGTGGAATCTGAAGCTCCCTCTTAAGAGAGCACCACATCACTTTCTCCTCATCAAAATTTACATCCCTTCACACAAATTTCATTATGAAGAATGGAAAGTACACATGGTAGTTGTGGGGAGTTTTTTTGTAACCCACAAATACCCCCAACTATGTTGTTGGCTCAAGCTTCTTCCTTTATTATTTGGAGACGGAACACTAAACAGAGGCTCCAAAATTATTGAAGTGTTATACATCTGACTTTCTCCCAAGAAAGCCTCCTCTAGTATAATCATTCCAAAAATCTGATGAGGACTTCAATTTTTCAAATAGACTTCTATGTTGCATGCCTTTGCCTACAAATGCATTGGTAGGCCTTGGTCATGCAACATCACCCTCGCTGCTCCCACAATGCTACGGTTCTTTCTCCCATCCACCCCATTCTGTTGTGGGTTGTGGGGTGCTATCAACTCTCATTGAATGACTTCTTTCACACACAAAGTTTTAAATTTATTCAACATTTACTCACCTCCACTATCACTCTTGAGAGCCTTCATGTTCATGTTGATTTATTTCTCAACTAGTGCCTTGAATTTTATGAACTTGGAGAATGTCTCATCTTTCTTCTGCATGAAGAAGATCCAACACTTTTGTGAGAAGTAATCAATAAAAATTACAAAATATTTATGTCTAGAAGTGGAGGTTTTCAAGAGAGGTCCACAGACATCAGAGTGAATCCTTTCTAGGACTACATGTGGTTTTCTGTCTTGATCATGGTATGTGGATTTTGTGTACCTACCCAAAGTACATCCTTTACAAACATAATGCTTCTTAAGTGATCCTTTATGGAGGCTAGTGGTTATTTTCTACGTAACCTTCAAGGTGCCATGATGTAAATGTCCAATTCTTTTGTGCCAAATTTTACTGACATCACAACCATGTAGTTTCTCCACCTTAGTGCTTAATGCAACATAATATTCCACATCTAGCTTATACAAGTTCTTCATACGAACCAAAATCCACTTCAAGCATCACATGGCTAGGTGTCTCAGGAGTTACTTTCCTTTGTTGGAGATCATATCATAACCATAGTCTTCCAAAACTGCAATAGAGATGTGATGTTCTTTTTAGGCACAGAAAAAACATGACATCCTTTAGCCTAAGAGGGTAGCCTAGAACTCCCTATGAAAGAATTGAAACTGGAGATATTTTTCCTCCAAGTCAATCTAAAATTATCTATAGCTTGTCATGTGGAACGAGGCACTGGAGTACAAGTACCATAGACTCCCCATCATCGTGCTAGCCACACATGCAATAGGAGTAGAGTCAAGCTTGAACTATGAAGCCAAGGCTTCACCTACTACTCCTCCTGAGGTATTCTTGCTTGCCTTTTTTTAGTGGAAATTTTTGGGAAAGTTCCCGAATTCATGACAAAGGAATCATTTAATTTTAGACAAATATTTCTTCTTGCCTCCTTGGCTGGTCTCTGGTTTGGATTGAGAGTTTTTCCCTTTTCCCTTCTTTCCCTTTCCAACCAATGTAATTTTTTCTTCATCCTCACGCTTGGATGGATTCCCATATTTGGTATTCCACCTTATTCCCTCATGTACCAAATCAAACCATAAGCATTCCCAATTTGGTAGTTTCTCCCTCTCATTCACCAAATCTTGGTAGCTATTTTAGCTTTTGGGAAGGCCTAGAAGGGCTAGGATTACAAAGTCATCTTCTGGAACATTAACACCAACCCCGCCAAGCTCATCATGACATTTTGTGAACCTACTCAGATACTGTGGAATAGTGTCATTCTTCTGCATCTTGATACTTCAAAGTTTATCATTGAGTGCTAGATTCCTATGGTCACTACTATTCTCAAACAATTCTGTCAGTGCTTTCCACATTGGAAATGGAGTTTCTTTTCCATGTAGATTTGAGACAATGTGATGCTGTAACTTATCCAATATTATTATATAGATGCATCTCCAAATATATCTCTAGATGCATCTCCATAAATATATCCATATGTATCTCCAGATATTTCTCCTCCAGGTCATTGAAAAAGTCTCTACACCTTGTAATGTGGCATTAGGTACTTGAGTCCAAGTACCACACTCACCACATCACTATGTTGGCCATGCATGTGATAAGGGTAAAGTTATTCTTGAACTATGAAGCTAAGGCTTCACCTGATTCTCCTCCCGAGGTCATCTTGCTTGCCTTTTTGTGTGGAAACCTCGTGGCATAGTGCATGAATTCATGACAAAGAAAGCATTTAATTTTGGAGAAATATTTCGTCTTGCCTCCTTGGCTAGTCCCTGGTTTGGATTGAGATTTTTTTCCCTTTTCCCTTCTTTCCCTTTCCAACCAATGTAAATTTTTCTTCATCCTCACCCTTGGATGGAGTCCCATTGCAATTATTCCACCTTATTTCCTCCTATACCAAATCGAACCATAAGTGTTCCTAATTCAGTAGTTTCTCCCCCTCGTTCACTAAATAGTGGTAGCTACGCTAACTCTTAGGAAGGCATAGAACGGACAAGCTTACCAAGTCATTTTATGGAACATTAACACAAACCCCACCAAGTTCATGATGACATTGTGTGAACCTGCTTAGATACTATGGAATAGTGTCATTCTTATGCATCTTCAAAGTTTATCCTCGAGTGCTAGCTTCCTATGGTGACTACTATTCTCAAACAACTATGTTTGTGCCTTCCACACTGGAAATGAAGTTTCTTTTCTAGGAAAATTTGGGACAATATAATCCCGTACTCCCTCCATGATTATTCTCCTTTCCTTGGCTACATATTTCTTCCACTAAGCAAGGTTCTAGGCATCAGATTATGGTTGTTTTGGAACATGTCTCTCAATCCATTCTAGCAATCAGTTGTCATCCAATACTGCCTCCATGTGATCCTTCCATGTGATGAAATTAGAGATCCCTTCTAAGGAATACTATAGCTCCAGTCCATTCAAGGCCATATTCTAATATCTAAAGAGATCTTGTTGCACTGAACTTCAAATTTGATCCTCCTTAGAAACAACTTCGAAATTCCTGCTCTAATGTGAATCCTGCTTTTATACCATGTAGAAATTATGGTGTAGATTTACAACTACTCATGAAATTTTAATCAATATCACAAGACAAAAACCTACTCCACTTCTTTGTGAAAACTAATTCACAATATAGAATAATAATTTAAGACATTTAATAAGAAATAATACACATGCACACAATATTTTTCCTAGGGAAAGAAATATGCTAAAAGCCCCAATACCTACTTGCATTAATATGGTGAATAGACATGCATTACAATTTCTTTGCTTTGCTCATTGAAAAGCTCTAACCCAGACTTAGTTAAATTCTGCCTCTACTTGAGCGCCTATTTCTTTACATAATTCCTTGAGAAATTAGGTCCCTATTATTTAGGATTTTTTCCACAATGGATTGCACAATTCCCAAGGTTGATCATATGACTTTATCCAACACCTATACACTCAATAGTTGTCTACAACAGATGTTACACTACCTTGGAATTTTCACCATAGCTGGGGAAATCAAATTCTCTACATGTACTAGCTATTTTTGGTGATTGATCAATTAACTGGATGATCATTGATTTTGACTAAAGTCCCACTCCACAACTGACCTTCCACTAGTTCCTCCAATAGTTGGAACTATTTTAACTAAATCAAACTTGAGATAACTAACTTTAATTGCTACAAATTAGCAATCACACATGGTTAACTTCCTCCAACTTGAATTTACTAAGTAAACTGGGTGACACAAGCCATGCCACACGCTAACTACATCCCATTTGTTTACTGATGTGGAAATTTGAATTTTCTCAATTTAATCAAGGCAAAATCAAATTGAGAATTTATTGCTGCATTTTTCAACAATATTTCAATTTCTGTTTACCCTATTTAAAATTTCAATTACATCACTCCCACCATTATTGAAAAGTGTGCATTGAAAAGGACGTGCATACTGAGTGTTGGCTACTCTAGCTAGCCATGGGGATAAGAAGGAGAGTTGAGAACATAGTAAGGTCATGCCCAATTGAGCTAAATGACATACCAACTATTGTCAATTTCAATGTGCTGCCACTCAAAGCATATGCCATGATTTTGGGCATGGACTAGTTGTCTAGGAATCATATGAAGGTGGATTTTTACAAAAAGGCCATTGAATGTCTTGATGAGGATGGATTGCATAGAGTGTTGCGAGAAAATTGAAGCCCACATCAATTCGATTTATTTCAGTGACACAAACCAAAAAAAGTTGTGGGAAGGGTTGTATATTATTTTCTATTAAAATTTCCAACAGCTAAAGCTAACAACAATGCTGGGAATAATGACAATAATTTTCTATTAAAAAACCTATCTTGAACCAACTTCAAGATATATTCCCTAAATAAATTCATGGGTTTCCTCCTCACAGGGATATGGATTTGTCCATTGAATTAATTCCAAAATCAGCTCCAAAATCTAAGGCCCCATGTAGAATGAGTACACCCAAATTAATTGAACTAAAGCTACATCTCAAGGACCCATTGGATGAAGGTTACGTAATGCCAAGTGTGCCACCATGGGGAGAACCAGTGTTATTTGTGAAGAAGAAGGATGGCACACATAGGCTATGCATCAATTACAACCAATAGATTAAGGTAACCATTAAGAAAATGTTTCCCTTGCCAATAATTAATGACCTATATGATCAATAGTGAGGTGTTACAGTCTTCTTTAAGATTGATTTGAGATCAGGATATCATTAAGTGTGTATTAAGGATGAATACATCCATAATATATATTTTAGGACGTGGTAAGGGAATTATGAGTTTGTGGTAGTGACCTTTGGGATGACTAATGGTAATGAAACTTTTATGTGCTTAATGAATAACATGCTACATACTTATTTAGATAAGTTTTTAGTGGTTGTTGTTGACAATATATTTTTTCTATTCAAAGACTAAGGAGGATCATGCAGAGCATTTAGTTGCAATGTTATAGCTTCTAAGGGATCATATGCTTTATGAAAATCTTAGAAAATGTGACTTCTTCCAGTCACAAGTCCATTATTTGGAACATATTGTCTCAAAGGAGGGGTATTCATGGATCCAAATAAGGTTAAAGCCATAATGGAATGGAAAACACCAAAGAATGTGGCTGAAATCAGGTCCTTCATGGGACTGGTAGGTTACTATAGGAGATTCATTAAAAAATTGTTAGAATTGGAAACTAGGGAAAAACTTCATGTGGGTCATCTTATTCATCACTGATAATATTGTAATTATATTCCTCTCATCAAGAGGTGTAGGATTGATATAAAGATCATCTAATTCTGATAAGTATTCATGGAGATGTGCATTTATTATGATTATGGAATTATTATCAAGCCGACCTACACTCATGTAGGCTCAGAAGTCCAACAGTTGCATCTATTCAAACACCAACGTTGTGTATAAGTATAGGAGGACCTTTCCTCATTTGGACTCACTCATATCATCACATCTCTCTCTCTACTGCGCAGAAAAGAGTCTCTTCTCTAATGCGGAGAAAAGGGTCTCTCCCTCACACATGTGAAGCCAGAAGCTTCTGAAATTGAAGATGCAACTACAGAAGTAAATTTTGACCTGCATGGACGAGAAGATCTCCTCATCTTAACTACACTGTCAGTTCATTTGGACCTCCTCTAGAAGCTGAAATTTTTGGTGGTGGAATCAAGTCAATCCGACAGACGGTTTGCAAGATATCGACTACCCTATTTTGAAGGAAGCTGCTGAACTTGAAGTTGCAACTACAGAAGTAAAGTTTAACTTGTGTGGACTAGAATATCTCCTCATATGAACTATGCTATAGGTTCATTTGAACCTCCTCTAAAATACACAACTTTTGGTGGTGTAATCAAGTTGATCCGATGGTTGGTTTGTGAGATATCGTTTGCTATATTTTGATGATGAAGCTGCTAATGCTGATGCTGTTGATCTAGGGTTTGCCATTGCTAATATAAATCAGATCTATTGTACTATTTCTCTCTATTGAATTATTGAAGATAAAAGAAGATTTGATCAAAGGGTTTCCCCACACATTGTGGGGTTTGTCCCTGGCTAGCTGCCACATCTTGTGTCTCTTGTCTTGGTTTGTTTTTCTGTCAATTGTTTAATGTTCTATCTGCACTTTACTTTATGTACATGTGATTTCTAATTTGTGGAATATAATAAGAAAAATAAGTAAACTATTATAAGCATAGAACGTACCATAACTTAGCATGGGATCAGAGGTGATGTGAAGATAAAGCCCGAGCAAGAGCAAGAGAAATCATCGAAGAGAAGATTGGCAAGCCTATCCTAAAAGAATGATGGGGTCCTCAAATATCTTTCCTGCTGAAGACAAGCTCCATGAGAAAGATGACTATCATGGATGAAAGATGTCTACTGATCTAATCCTAGAATATCAAGGAGTGTTAGACCATGTAAGAGGCAATATTGTTGAGCCACCATCAAATGCATCTGCTACTGCTTGGAATAAATGGAAGAATGGAGAAGTTAAAGCGAAGAAGATCATCCGGGACTCTATCGACAAGCACTTGGTGGCCTACATCTCTGAACTGGACACCTCCAAGGAAATCTATGATACACTGGTAAGTTTTGTTTCTTAGAAATAAGTTGAGGGAAATCAAGAAGGGTAAAGATGAGAGTATGCAAGCGTACTTCTTAAGAATCACCAAGATCAAGAACGATCTCCTATATATTGGGGAGACTATTACTGACAGAGAAATGGCACTCACGACTCTTGGAGGATTATCATCTGAATGGGACGTGTTCATGACTACTCTTCTGAACAATAATGTAATTCCTGGTTTCAAGGATTTAATGGCTAGATGCATTCAAGAAGAAACAAGGGTAGAAGAGCAAGAAATGCGCTCGCCTAAAGGTCCTGCTATTTTTTCTTCTCAAGCTAAGAAAAGAAATAATTCCGGGACTAAATCAAAAGGAAAGGCTGGACCTAAGGGTGGAAGAAAAGGACGATGTTACATCTGCGGTAAAGTAGGTCACTATGCAAGGGAGTGCCCTGATAGAAAGGACTCACATCGGGACGATGATCAAAATCCCTCTGATGGCAATCAAAGGAATGAAAAATTCAATAGCAAAGGTAAGAGGAGAGCTAGGAATCAAGGAAGAGGACAACCATTCAAGAAGGCTAGAAATTCCAGGATGTATTAAAGGCACCTGACCTCAAAAAGAACATGGTGTCCATCTCAGCAATGGAAGACGAAGGCTACAAGGTAACCTTCATTGATGGCAAGATACGTATATGGAAAAATAATGTTAAATATGCTTTTACTCTTGGGTTTCGTGTTGATTCATTATATCAGGCTGATGGAAGTCCGCCAGGTGTCATGTCTTATGACACATCTCTTCAGTCCAAACTTTGGCATCAGAGATTTTCCCCCCTTCATTATAAATCTCTACTTGGTGTAAGACAAATGGTGACAGGGATGCCTGGATTCTGAGTAGAGAAAGAAGGTGTATGTCTGGGATGTGCCGAAGGAAATTTCAAAACGGGACCATTCCCCTCAAGTCAAAGAAAGACCTCTGATATGTTACAGTTGGTTCACTTAGGCATATCTAAGGTTGGAATAAAGAGGGAGACCACTACACCACATACTCCTAAGCAGAATGGTGTGGTAGAAAGGAAGAACCATACGATTGTGGAAGCTGTCTCTATGGGTAGATGATGTAACAGTGCTTGATGTGGAGGAACCCATGGATCCTGTTTATCCACCTGAGCCTTCCTCTTCTAGGAAGAGGCCTTCATGGCTTAGGGGGATACTTTATGATGCTGAAGGACATGTTGTGCCTCGAGGAACCTTACGTGAAAGTAAGAAACCTAACATGTATCAGGGATACCTGACCATCATGAGCACAATCATACAAAATAAGCCTTCATCATTCTTAGATGCCATCAAGCATCAAGTATGGAAGGATGCTATTACCAAAGAATATGATCTATTATGAAGAATGATGTCTGGGAAGTAGCTCCCAGACCGTAGGACAAGACAGTTGTTACTTCCAAATGGCTTTACAAGATAAAGCATGCAGTAGATGGAAGTATAGAAAGGTATAAGGCTCATTTTGTTGCTCGTGGTTTCTCCCAAAAGGAAGGTATAGACTATGATGAGATATTTGCACCTGTTGCCAAATATACGACCATCCACTCGATCATAGCCCTTGCCGCTTCACAAGGATGGAACCTACATCAGATGGATGTCAAGACCGCATTCTTGCACGGTTCGATCAAGGAAGAGGTCTATGTGGAGCAACCTGAAGGATTTGAGAATTATGATTGAAAATATCATGTATGCAGGTTGAAGAAGGCTCTCTATGGGCTGAAGCAAGCACTCCGAGCATGGTATGAGAGGATCGATAACTACTTGATGAAGCTAGGATTCACTAGGATTGAAGTCGATCCTAACCTTTGCCTTAAGGTTGAAGATGACAAGCCTCTCATACTGGTGTTGTATGTGAATGAATTCTTTCTAACAGGTGCATACCTTTTCATTCACAAATGTAAGAGGGAGTTCGCTTATGAATTTGAAATGAAGAACCAAGGACTTGAAGTGTGGCAGAGGCCAAGGGAAATTTTCCTATCTCAAGGAAAATATGCGGTGAATATTCTGAAAATATTTGGTATGATAGATTGCAAGCCAGTGACTACCTCGAGGATCTTAACTTTCAGAAGTTATATGGTAGTGATGTCGAACCAGATTTGGGAAATGCCTCTAAGTTTCGAAAACTCATTCAAGTTGATGTTCTTGGTGAACCTTCGTGTGAACATATGTTTTGCAGTTAGCATTGTGAGCTCATATTTGGTTGAGCCTCATTAGATTGTTGCCAAGAATCTTCTTAGATGTCTTCAAGACACAATCTCTCATGGATTAAGATACACTGCTGAAAATATGAAACTATAGGATTATTCGAATGTTGATTAGGCAGGTAGTGTGGAGGATCATTAGAGAACTTTTAGTACTATTTCTCTTTGGATTCTACTTCGATATAATGGATGAGCAGGAAGCAAAAGTCGGTTCCCATAAGCACCATTGAGACCAGATACATATCTACGAGTATGATCTCGTATGAAGCTGCTTGGTTGGGGAAGCTCTTCAGTGAGCTATTTGAACACATACCACTGTGATTCTCTGTAACAACCAGAGGTGGGATTAAATTATTGAGGAATCCCATATTCGTCGATTTCTCTAGAAGATAGACATCATCTAGGATATGGTAAGTCTATGAGCAAGGAGGCTCCACTACATTAGGATGATGTACAGGTTGATACACCTTGTCAAAGCTCCGATGAAAGATCTAATCTGTGATTTTCCCGAACGACTTGGAGTTGTCAAGAAACCCTTGTAAAAGGGTCCTGCATGTTGTATAATTTGAGCTCTGGGAGCTCTGAGGGCTTGCGATTCTTACTGGAGCAACATACGACCACAGGGTGACTCACCTTCCCGTGGTGGTGCACACTAGAATGAGATGATTTGCTCTCTTGTGGGACAAGATGATTCACTTTCTTGTGGAATAGGATGATTCGCTCTCCTATGTAGCAGGATGATGTGTTCTCCTGTGAGGCTTGGATTGATGTGTTATCCATGGTGACTATAGTAGGATTGATGTGTTCTCCTATGATGCCTGGATTAATGTGTTCTCCATGGCGATTGTAACAAGATTGATGTGTTCTCCTATGAGGATAGGATAAATTAGTTCTCCTATTGAGGCATCCTACCCATGTGGTGTGGGACTCATGGGAGGTACCCCTCATCTGATCAATGAGCACAGAAATGAAGATAGGGACCATAGTAGTATCGATGGACACATCATTGTATCCATCGTACTCCCTATGCTAGGATGACCTCCATTGGTCTGGGACCAGTGGTAGGAGTTGTACCATACTATGACACTGACTTTGGGTTGGTTGAGACTAGTCTAGGACCAGTGGTACATACTATGAGATTGACTTTGTGTTAGTGCAGTACTAGTCTGGGACCAGTGAGAGTGGTACATACTATGACGCTAACTTCAGGTCGGTTGAGACTGGTCTAGGACCAGTGGTACACTCTTTGAGACTGTGATACTGGTTTGAGACCAGTGGTAGGAGTGGTACTTACTATGAAGTTGACTTCGAGTCAGTTGAGACTGGTCTGGGACCAGTGCTATGCACTCTAAGACTAACTTTGAGTCAGTGGAGGATGATACTACTCTGGGACCAGTGGAGTTGTACTCACTATGACATTGACTTTGGGTTGGTTGAGACTGGTTTGGGACCAATGGTAGATACTTTGAGACTGACTTTGACTCAGTATGATACATCCTCGATCATTTCTTCTTCTTCATAATTCAGACAAAAGCAAAGCATAACAGAACAAAGCATAGCAGTGCATAACAGAGTACATAAATATAGATGAGTACAGGGCAGAAAAAGACAAAGCAGAATAGGTAAAATAGAGCAGAGTAGGGCAAGGGTCAAGCTATATAGGGCAATGCATTTGATGGATGAATAGTAATGACCAATAGACAGATTACAGATGAAGTTCTCCCTAGTTCAGAGGGAGTGTTAAAATTGGAAACTAGGGAAAACTTCATGTGGGTCATCTTATTCATCACTGATAATATTTTTATTAGATTCCTTTGGTCAAGAGGTGTAGGATTGATATAAAGACCATCCGAATCCGATAAGTATTCATGGAGATATGAATTTATTTTGATTATGGAATTATTATCAAGCTGACTTACACTCATGTAGGCTCAGAAGCCCAACAGTCGCATCTATTCAAACACCAATGTTGTTTATAAATATAGGAAGACTTTTCTTCATTTGGACTTACTCATCTCATCACATCTCTCTCTCTCTACTACGTAGAAAAGAGTCTCTTCTCTACTGCGCAGAAAAGGGTCTCTCCCTCACACAAGTGAAGCCAAAAGCTATTGAAATTGAAGCTGCAACTATAGAAATAAATTTTGACCTACGTGGACTAGAATATATCCTCATATGAACTATACTATAGTTTCATCTGAACCTCCTTTGGAAGCCGTAGCTTTTGGTGGTGGAATCAAGTCAATCCGACAGACGGTTTGCAAGATATCAACTACCCTAGTTTGAAGGAAGTTGTTGAAACTGAAGTTGCAATTCCAGAAGTAAAGTTTGACTTGTGTGGAAGAGAATATCTCCTCATCTGAACTACATTGTAGGTTCATATAAATCTCCTCTGAAATATGCAACTTTTGGTGGTGGAATCAAGCTGATCCGATGGTCAGTTTGTGAGATATCGTCTACCCTAGTTTGATGATGAAGCCGCTAATGGTGATGCTGTTGATCTAGGGTTTTCTACTGCTGATATAAATCAGATTTATTGTACTATTTCTCTTTGTTGAATTGTTGAAGATAAAAGAATATTTTATCAAATGGTTTCCCCACACATTGTGGGGTTTTTCCTTGGCTAGCTACCACATCTTGTGTCTCTTGTCTTGGCTTGTTTTTCTGTCGATCGTTTAATGTTCTATCTGCAACTTACTTTATGTACATGTGATTGCTAATCTATGGAATATAATAAGAAAAGAAGTAAACTTTTATAAGCATAGAACATACCATAACTTAACAAAAATTCTCTAAGATTGGTTATCTAATCACAACCTTACAAAATGGGAAGAAGTTTGAATGGACAACTGATTACATAGAAACCTTCAATCAACTAAAGTAGTTACTAACCATTGCACTAGTGATAAGAATAAAAAACCGAAATAAGGACATTTTGGTGTGCACAAATTCCTATAACAAGGATCTTAGTTGAGTGTTAATGTAAGAAGGCGAAGTGGTCTATTATGAATCATGAAAGTTAAATGAATATGAGCATAATTATGTAACCCATGACATGGAGCTAGCTGTAATTATGCATGCACTAAAAATGTGGAGGCAATACCTCCTTGGTAGAAGATTCATTTTAATTACTGACCATGAAGGGTGGAAGTAACTATTCAATTAGCCTAAATTAACTGCTAGGCAAGATAGATCACTAGCGACACTCAACAAGTTTGATTTCAAGATTAGATACAATAAAGGAATAGAAAATTGAGTGGTTGATGCACTAAGTTGGAGGTTGCAAATGAATCACATATTAGCCATAAGTTCCTATGGAATTGATCTTGAGAAAATATTTGAAAATGCGTGGCAGAAATATGAGAAATATCAATATTTAAAGGGAAATTACACCAAGGTTTTGAAGGAAAATAAATTGAGTATAGCCTTACATAAAATGGTTTGATTAAATTCAAGAACAAATTTTATATCCCTAATGGAAGTAACTTGAAGAAACTCTTATTGAAATAATTTCATGTAAAACCATATTTTGGTCATTCGGTTTATCAAAAGACTCTAATATCCATCAATTTTTTTTTTGTTGGATTTGAAAAGAGAGGTGGTTGCATTCATCTCAAAGTGCATGGAATGCCAATAGGTGAAATTTGAGTGAAAGCAGCCAACTAGCTTATTGCAACCTATTCCCATTCTTGAATGGAAGTGCGAAGCGATTTCTACGAAATTTATTACAGGGTTAACAAGGACTCCCAAACAACATGATGCAATCATGGTCATGGTTGATAATTGAGAAAAATGGCAGACTTTGTACTTATTAACTCTACAAATTTAGTAAGTTCTCACTATGGTAGAAGCTTACTAGTGCATCAAAAATATCCTTAGAAATTTTCTTCTGGGATTTGTGAGGGATCAAGTGATATTTAAAGGAATCCATTACCATTAGCTCAAATTTCCCCTTCTTATTATGGGTTTCCAATTTCCGTTGATATCTCAGTGGCATTACCACATATTCCAGGATGTCCTAGAGATCATTCTCTTCCAATAAGAGAGTAGCCTTGAACATCCAAGATAGAAAATTACAGGCACCATCCAATTTGTCCTTAAACCCAATGTTAGCTAATGCCATCTCTGATCTACACACAAATTGTTACTCATCAATCTTTTAATTAGGGCTGCTCTAATGCCATGTAAAGTTTCCAAACCCTAGGTGACTATCATCCTATGCTTCTTTATTAAATAATTCATATCTTGAATAAAATTCAATAAGAGAAATAAAAAATCAGAGCATGCAAAAATCACATAGATGGTTAGAAAATACAATGGAAGCATAAAAAACAAAATATGAAACCCATCCTTCAAATTAGACATGTGTCATTAATGACTCAAAACTGATAGGGGCACCTCAAAAATGATGCTTTTTCTTCTTTTTGAATGAAAAAAATGAAAAAAAATATGAGTAAACTATGTTATGCATATGTCCATAAGAATGTATGGATCTGTATGGTCTATTCATATGATTATATGAAAGTAAGTGTGTGGATACAAATATCCAATTTATAATCACTACTAGTTTCTCTTCTTATTGTTGCATTGTTTTCTAGGATTTACTTAGTGTCTTTCTTGAACTTCAAAAAAATCTTTGTGCAGAATGAATGTGTCTTTTCCCTCCAATTTTACATTTCTTTATAGTTTTACTTGAGAATCCATTTTTAATAAAAAATGTGCTCTAAGTATAGTTTTAGAATTGATTGCTAAAAACAGGCCTTTCAATTTTTTTTACTAAAACAAATTACAAAATAGAAATATCTTTCAAAAATTAAAATTACTTTTCAAAAATATCTTGAAATACTTCTAGCATGTTTACATTGAATGTCTATGGATGTTCCTATCTGAGCTATAATTCTCAATATTGTATTTTATTATTTTTGAGGGGAGGTCATAGTTGCTCTTGCACATTCATCAATGCACACTTATCCCTTTGATTTATTTTATATCATTTGGTGGTTGTGACATGTGAACATGTCTATTCTCTTAATGTAGAGCTCCCTTATGTGGGCCTATTATAGCTATTTTCATGGATTAATATCCATGTCATGTTTGTTTAGCCTTGGAGATGGTAACCTAAACACTTATTCGATTGTTGGCATCCTTTGTATTGCGCTTTGTGCATGTAACTACTTTGACTCATTCTTCTAGGGTACACCCTTCATAGAGTCAGGATGACACTTTTATTAATGAAATTTAACCATGTTTGCATGTGGAGTAATTTCTTGAGTTGGTTGACTTCTTGTTCCTTGGATGTAGCCTTTTTCACACCTTTCAACACAAGATGATGGGACATCTAATCTATGGAGACCACACATGCCATTTTTTGACATGGTATTTGTTTAATTGCTTGATTTATAGGACATATACTCATGGAACTTTTATTGCATATCTTTATTAGGTGTGCTTATCAATGGTACGTCCACTTTGGAGGGTATTTAGGAGATTTTAAACCCTCGATATAGGAGGTCACATGCTATTTTGAGGAGGTTTTATTCTTTTCCATCCGATTGAAGGACCCCACACGCTATATTAGGGTGTTTTTTGATCTTATATTGAAGATTACGAGTGGAGTGACCTCTTTTGGAGAGGATGGAGGATATGTTAGATCTTATTGACATGGTTAGCCACTTTGGAGAGGACAAACGACATAGATATTTCATTATTTTGTTATTGTTTGACTTGTCTTCTAGAGTTGGTTATGAGAGAGCATTATCATATTATTTTCCTTGGAGAAAAGCACAAATCTAGGAAAAAAAATTATTGTTTATAATAAGGATATGCAACTCAAATCTATCTAAAGAGTGGCTCTCTTCATTTATGTTATCACCTAAAAAGTGATCGCGTAGTCATTTTCCACTAGGATGATCAAAATACACCATGTAGTATGGGTTTTACACATAAAAACCCACTTTCACCTTATGAAATAATTTAGAGAACCATTTTTTATAATTATCTATCTTTACTCACTTGAAAATAACCCATAGATTCATTTAATTAATTTCATGTTATTTTCATATTTACCCATTTTGTGAAAATAAATAAAAACATTTTCACCCATCCATAGGAATAATTAACTAAATCATTATTTATTTATTATTCCTTAATAATTTAACTTTTCTACCTTCAAATAATTATTAAAATTCATTATTTAGTAATTATTTCTAAGCCATTTTGAAGAGGAATAATTAAATAAAAAATTATTTATTTATTATTTTGTTGTAGCAGCTACAACCACCCTCCGAAATTTTTCCTTAGCTTTGTTTTAGAGCCTCCCTACCAGCCTTTCACAACAACATGTCTTTCCTTGTCAAGTACATAAGCTTTAGTGATTTTCTTGCAGAATGACAACTTGTCCATGAGAGCTTGTTGCATCCTCCTCACAGGTTGTCTCTCTGGACGTGGTCCAACTGCAGGCTAAGCAACTCCTCCAAGAAATTGCATAATTCTGGAGGGGAACCAACCTTCCCTCCATAATTTGGGTAATTTTGTTTGGAAGCCTACTGGGCTTTAGAATTGCACAAATATTCTAGTCAAGCTTCACTTAGAAAATTGTGCAATTACTCTCAGCAGGGCTATTTAGCCGAGAAATTGTGCAATTCTCGGCAACAGTCAGCTACTCTACCTAGAAATTGCGTAATCCCTCTAGGCAGCCAGCCCAACTCCCTTGTAGAAATGCACATTTTTTCCCCTTAGTTGAGAGGATTGTTACATATGTAGTTGGGTTGATCGGTTCCACCCGGGACGAAGAAAACTTGACTTGCATGCATGGGCTACTTTTTCCTGGAATAGTGAAAAACAACATGCAAAAAGAATTTGTAGATTTTAGGGAGCTATTTTTAGCAGCTGGAGGTTATATGCAAAGATCGTTTTAGAATCTTTACTCTAAGTGTTGCTTTTTCCTAGATTTGTGGCATGCGCATCATGAGCCTCAAAAGTAATTATTAGACACTTTAGAGCTCACTTATTCACATCAATCTTGGAGCTCTGACACCCCAGAACACATCCAAGAGTCTTTGACACATCCAACTCAGCTATTCACGAGTAAGTCATCTTAACTTGTTCTTTGCAACATTTTTGTCGCTTTTGTGTTTTCTCTTTGTGTGAGTGTTGTTTTCTTGATTTCTGTGAATGCTTGTTGTCATTTACATGCATACAAGCTTGTGCTAGCACAATTTCAATTTTTATTAGAATTTCACTGTTGTCGCATGCATGAAACTATTTTGCATGAACAGTTGCGAATTTGACAACTCGCTTGACCCACATGCATGTTGTTCCATTTTCTGAATATTTCATTCATTGTTTTCATGCACGATTATTAACTCCTGCTAACACTCAATATCAACATTGATTTGGATTTAAACAAGAACGCAACAAATTACAGAGATAACCATGGACATAGATATGCAGTAGAAATAATATTTCATTTCATTAATGTAAAATATTGAAATATGCTTACAAACAACAATGGAAATAAACTAGCTAGGGCGATGGTAGCTTATCTCTGAGAAGAGATGTGGTGGCTAAATGCCTCTGAACTGTGTTATAATGAGGCTTGAAGGCCTATTTATTGTTTAGAAACAATGGAAAACCATAAACATCAAAAAACCTAACCCTAGAAGATGAAATGCCAAACTGTGGACCCCGTTTGGGTAAATTGGTACATCAACTTCCCAGGGTCGTAACTTTGGCTTCCAATCTCCATTTGACATGCACAGTATCTCGTTAGAAAGATCTATCCAAGAACTAAAAATTTGGGAAGAGAAACATATATCCACAGACCCATGGTGCTCCCAATTTTCCTAAAAGACATCATTTGGGGCCTTAAAATAGCTCTAGAATTTCAAGACCTGAAAAAACTGCTAAAAATAGTAAGTTGTGCTACAATGGCGGGGGTCCAAGTGGACTTTGTAGGTGGCCACCAATATCCACCTGGATCAACCATGAAATCACATTCACAATTTACTTCAGTTGGCCATCGGCAGGTTTGGGTAGCCTTGGCCCGGACTTTGCCTCACCAAGACATCATTGCTCAATCCTGAGAGGGAAGGCTCTATCTTCCTCTCAGGAAATGTGCATTTCTTCTAAGTTACTATCCTTTAGCCTTGAATTGCACAATTCTGAGTGACAGTGACTGCTGGCGCAAAACATTGTGCAATGTAGTCACTCAGCCTATAACCACTGCCAGCTAAAAATTGCGCATTGCGCAGTTCTAGTAGCCAGCAGGCTAGCCTGGTTTACGCATTGTGCAATTCCAATAACCAACCAACCTCCCTAGACAACCTAGATTTCCTTTTGTGCAGTTCTGGTAGCTAGTATCCCAGCCTCCCAGGAAAAAATGCGTAATCATTACTATTCAATCCCCAAGTATGTTACATGTCATTCCTCAAGTTTTCTTTGGTTTTAGCTGATAGATTTCTTGCCATGCATGTCGCTTTGTGTCTAGATCTAGCAGGTCTTCATCCACTTCTTATCAATTTAGGATAAATGGCCTCCAAGAAAGTAGAATCAAAGGACACTTACGAAAGTGCAACTGGAGTAGCAGTTGAGTGAGTGTTTGGAAGTATACTGATCTATAAAGATACAAAGTTGATTGTAGATAAGGACACCAAGTTGAAATGGTAAGAGGTCAATGATGCATTTGTAGGCACATTTTGGGAAGACCTTGAAGACTGCCAAGTCTGGCTTGTACCAGATTGCATATAGGTATCTCGTGCTCCCATGCATGGACATGATACATTGGATCATCTTGCACACTGATCCTAAGACGATGACGTTGAGCAGTTTCAGTGGGACAAAGATTGCTACCTTTAGGGCTCATGATTATGATGAGATGTATTAGATGTAGAAGGCCATGATCAACATGGAGACTCCCTTCAACATGCCCAGTAGAAATGCCAACTCCAGAGATGTCTTGAAGCAATGGGTGAAGGATACAACTAAATTCAGTATGACAGCCAAACAGGTCTACAAGATGAATATACTATGGAAGGTGTATCAATACTTGGTCATCTTTTCATGTCAACTGTATGGCCAAGAAAGCACGGAAACCTTCCCGCAGAGTTGGGTGATTGCATTGGACAAATTGGCCAGAGAAAGCGAAGCATGCAACAGGTCCAACATATTGGCTCATCAGTTGAAGGAACATGTAACAAGGGATTGACAACCGCCCAAAGGTATGGAAGAAAACAACTACATGTCCACCTAATTCTTGGATGCAATCTATGCTAGTCAGGAGTTCCTGGGCTTGAAGTGGGCATGGACGTTGGTAGAGACTGCTATGAACACTTATTGTAAGATGTTGTCTGAATGCAGCTTCAGAGGAGTTATCACATAGCTGTCTGATCATTTTGTCACCTTGGTTTACAAGATGATATTCGAATAGGATCCACCCGACATGTTGAAGGCAGCAATGGAGGGACTGATCGACACAACCAATTCATATGCCTCATCGTCTGGCACCTTCATATGTATGTATAGCGCAGAGAAGCCTCTGCATGTTCTACTGGATTTTTCCTTAGACAAGCTCGTCATCTATTAGGTCCCTATAATACTAGTGATTCCCCCATTACTATTGTCATTGTAGCCCTTACTGTCATTGTTGTGCCCCTATAGTCCCCATATTGTTATTATTGTGCCCCATAGAAGCCCACTATTGTTATTTTTGTGCCCTTATATTATTATTGTTATGTTGGCTTGGATTATATTGTGACCCCTTAAAATCATATATATAGAAAGGAGGTTTTGTCATTTGTATCATCCAATAATTGTTCATTTGTCTAATTTAAAGTAGGATCCCCCTTAAAGACACTGATTTATAAGGTAATGATCTTTATTTTCTATATTTTTATGAGCTAGTTTCATAACATTTGGTATCAAAGCCTAGATTCTAGGGTTTTGTTTCTCCAAACATGTCATCGTGGAATTTGTGCTATAACTATTTTTCTGTGATGTGTCAAAAGCTAAAGGGAAAACCCATTTGAGCTGAAATCGTTTTTAACCTTGGATCCAAATTCCAAGTCTTGTCTCGCTATATTTTCAGAGATATGATATGAGGAAGTTAGGGTTTGTGTAGACTCCCGAATTACATTCCAAACAGGTGATCTTGGGAAAATCGTCATAGCTTTCCCTCTGAGCATCCGATTGAAATATCATCAGAAGATACAAAAAGAAAGTGGACTTTGGTTTTGTGTGCACCTTTTTAAGGTCTGAAGGTTGAAACCATGACACGTGGCACTTAGTACATGTCACTCTATTGAAAAAGTGTATAATCAGGTCATCTTCAGATATTGGGCATAACTCTTTCTTGGAGAATCCAATTTCGATCAGATAGCTAGCATTGGAAGGAGGACGCAGAGGGCTACCACAGTTCTCAATTTTAGACCTTGAATATCCGAAATTTAAGAGATACATCAGCTTCAATATCCAGCTCCTACAAAGTGAAAAAAGGTGTGTAGTTTTTTAATTTTTTTTTGCATAAGTTGGTTTGAAAAATTAGTTTGAGGGAGTTCAAACAGCATAGTGAAGCATAATTATCATTAATTTATGCCATGAAGAAAGAAAATGGAAACACCTATTAAGCAACGTGAAAACTCTAGAATGACTCATGAAGAAGAGGCAGAAATGCAACATGATATATCAAAACTATGGGACCAAGTGCAACAAAATTCACTCTCACAAAATGTAACAGAAGCTAAGATGGATGGTTTAAACAAAGGCATGTGATCAGCCTCATCATTGGGTAATTGTATGGGCCTTAATTCGCCACCTAGCTTAGTCAAACTAACTATTCTCATAACTTATTGCATACTTTTGATTATATTTTGTTTATGAGATGAGTTATAGTTGGATATTTTGCTTTGTGGTCTAATGTGTATTTAATGCAGGATTAAAGGATAAAAGCAAGGAATTTCAGAAAATTCCTTGGTCAAAAATCAAATAGGACAAGGGAGAGGAATTATAGGAGGTAAATCCTCCTCATTTACTACCCCTCTGTTCGAATATTCCTCGATCAGCCCGGAGTGCAAACAGATAAATCATGAGGACTAGAAGGAAATCGAGAAAGTGAAAGACAAAGCACCAATTTATCTTGAGTTTGGGAGCTGAGCCTCCCTAATTTTAGGGAAGTCATTGGATAATTCAAATGTATAAGTAGAGAGGCCTAGGAGCTCAGTAGGATTTGTATTTTTGATTGTAAAACTCTACTCTATTTTCGTGCTGCAAGACTTGTGACAGTTTTGGATGTAATCGATTGTTTTGGTAATAAGGATGAGTTTTGTTTTGGGCCAACACTGAGTTAACTTAGAGGGTTGAAGCTCTTGGGTTAGGTCCCATCCCTAGCAGCCAATGCTCCTCTTTATTGTACATATATGTTAGCATACATTCATAGTTTAATTGTTCATTTGCTTAAGTAGCTACATTTCCAATACAACAGTGTAGATTAGATTGGTTGTATGTTAGTTTTCTTCCATTTGTTTCTTCTTTCAATTAGGAGGTTAGCAAGGGAAAAAGGATCACCATAAGGTTGCCAGTAGGTGTCCTGGCCTCACTTCCACCCTCTAGGACCATGACTTGAGGAAGAGACCCTTCAGCAGCCCCAAAAACACAGATTTCTAGTTCTTGCATGAGCTTTGGAGTTTGTTGTCTTGATTTAGCATTTGGTTCATTTCATTGTCATCTTTTTGCATTACTCCATTTTTGCAATAACATCTCACTCATGCTTTCATTCCATTTGGCACTCTCTTCGTGCATAATATAGGCAATTGATTCATGCTTTCTAGTTTATGAAGATGTATCTTGTTGCATAGTTCTTGGGAAACACATATGTTTTAAGAACAACAGGTACTTCAGGAGGAGACCCAAACTTCATCACCAGTTTCCACCTTCCACCTCATCCACCCTAACCATCTCTTGTTCCACCATCACCCTCACTAGTTTTTGTCATTTTTAATTGAAATTCCCCTAGATACCTTGAGTGAATCTAGCCATCTCTGATATTGGATATTAACTCCTGATTGTTCCTAGACCTTCTAACACCCCATCCCACTCATCACACACATTTTCCAAGCTTCTCAAAACCTCCAACACCTCACAATTAGCTCTTAGCCGTAACCTGTAGGTTTTCTGTAATTCCTACAGGATCATCCTGTAGGTTTCTAGTACATCTTGTAGGTTTTCCTAAAGCAACCTGTTTTGAGGTGAAATTGATGGGGAACCTCTAGGAAGTCACAAAAATCCTCCTAGGACCCTTCCAAACCATCCAACCACTCCATAAATATTTTAGCAATCCTCAATCACCTTCCATCCACCTGTCACATCCATAAGAACAATTAATTACATACTTGATTTTGCCTAAAAAACAAAAAAGTGAAAATAGATTTAGTTTAGTTTTCTTGCTTACACATTAGTATGGTTGATGCTCTTTACTTTTGTAGCATAGATAGCAACATTAGGTTAGTGTTGATTTACAAATTCTGCTTAGCATAGCTATTTAAATGGTTAATTAGGATATGGTGTGATTGAGCATTACATGTTGTTTTCTTCATTACTGCAGTAGAGTAGCTCTCTTAGACTAGATTTGTTCTTCTTTCATCAAAGAATCAAGCTTCTTCTGACTCTATAGAAGTTTGGCTTGGAATCACTCGGGTCTCTCGTCGAATGAATAGTGACAACAGGTAGGACCTTCACTTTTGCTTGTGCATATAGCACTATCACCTCCAAGTTTGTATGAACCTTGGGTTGATAAGTAAAGCTGGTACCCCAGGAGTTGGAGTATCCTTGCTGCAATACTAGCGCTCATAAGCATGGAAGCTAATATGAATAACATGGAAGCTAATATGGATGGTTTAAATAAATGTGTAGAATCTATGATGGATGGCGTGGAAGCTAAGATGAATGACATGGAAGCTAAGATGGAAGGCAAAATGGAAGAATTGAAGATAGATTTGACAATATTGCTACAGGAAATGTTTACTAACAGTGAAAGGGTAGTAAAGGAAACTCATGATGAGAACAAAAGAAATGTTAATCATGACTTTAGAGACTCTAACATTGGATTGAAGACCCACCATGTTCCAAATATTGATATGAGGAAGTTTGATGGCAAGGATCCCGTAACAAGGATACTACATATGGAGGAATATTTCGATCTCCATAATGTGAAAAGCACACAAAAGATACACATTGAAACTTTATATTGGGAACCAAATTAGTTTGTATGGTATTGATGACTTTGCTCTCATAAACAAATTGTCACTGGGGAAATTTTTTCAGAAGAAATGATGCCACATTATGAGGATACACAAAGAAACACTTTTTTTAACCAATTGATAAACCTCAAACAAAGGGGTTCAATGATGGAGCACATTGAGGACTTCCAAAAATTGAATATAAGGGTAAAAGATATTCTAGAGGAGCATAGGATTGATGTGTTCATAGGGACTTTAAATGATAACATCCAACATGAGGTTTTCCTTATGGAACCTGATTAATTAGAGAAGGCATTTAGGTTGGCATGAAAAAAGGAAAGGAAAATTATGGCAATAAGGAAGACTACCGCTCACAACTATGAGGATGGAAGTGTTGTTTCCCCTATCCTTCCACAACCTACAAGGTTGACACTCTAACAATTGGAAGAAAAAATGATGCAGGAGCATTCAGCTCAGAAAAATCGTTGTATTTTAGTACACATAGGGGGTCTTGTGTTTTAAGGGATTTGGTTTCCTGAGCATTAAATTAATGTAATTATTAAGGTTTTTCAGGTAAGTTTGTGAGAGATATTTAGAATAGGATTTAATTAAGTATTGTGAGGAATATTTGTAAATGTTCTTGAATGTAGGAGAACATGAGTGATGATGAGTGATTAGTGGGGATTGAGAGATTTTGAAATATTGTAAATCTTAGATTAGGAATTGGTTTCACGATTTTGGGGATTAAAGAGAATCCTTAGGATTTAGTTAAGTTGTTGAGATCCTCAAGGGATCATTGAGATATTTTAGTACTTAATGAGCAGATTAAGGATCTGAACTAGGAAATGGGTTACAAAACCTTTTGTATAAATGTAAGCCTAAAAGGCATAGAAGAGGGTTAGATAGCTAGGAGTTAGTTAGTGAGTTACACAGGGTTTGATTGTAAGCCTACGGGCAGGAAAGGAAAAGGCCATTGGTTAGAAAATAAGGCTAGAGAGAGAGAGAGAGAGAAAGAAAGACTCATTATTTAATCATATATATATATATTAATATATATATTATACAGAGAGAGAGAGAGAGCAGACAGAGAAGAGAGAAGAGAGAGGAGCGACGAGAGAGAGAGAGAGAGAGAGAGGACTTAATTATGAATTGTGCAAGCGTGGATTGAATAATCGAATGATAAATTGTGTGTGAGTTAGAGTATTTTCATATCATAAGAGTTGAGGAGGTAAATCCCCTCTGCAGACAGAGGCGATCCTTACTAGCCAAGACCGGGTCTAGCAACAATCATCAAATGCTATAGTGCAAGTTCCTAATTGCAAATTAACAGACCAGTGATGAAGTCCTACCTGGATTCCAATGCTATTGTTTTTAGAAGAAGTGGTGCTCTCGTTCCTTTGCTCCAGCAGATCACACTCCCCACGATCTCCGTGAATGGACACCTGCACATACAAGAAATGACACAAACACAAGCATAAAATCCAACATATGAAACTATATATCAGTCAGAAAGGATATAACTCATCATCATCAAAAATAACAATAAGAGTGGAACCATAACCAATAGTCGTTCATTAATAATTAATCAAAGAAGAATACAACCAAAGTTCTGACGGTAGATTCTCCTTTGGCCGGGTAGTCAGCAGCACATCTCTTGCAAAGCTTGTTGGGAGTAAGGACAAGCCTCTCTCTCTTTGGTTATTGGACAATAATATCCTTTCTTGGATTTGGCCTTATGGGAATCAAGAAGGCTCTTGCAGCATGAAGCTCTTGGAAACTTGACAATTCTGAATCTCTGGAACTCTGGAACTCTGGAACTCAAAAACTCTGGAACTAGCTTGCCAAGGAAAATGGATAAGCTTTTATAGATGGAGGAAGGGGAGTTGGGATCATCCACAATAATCAAGGGATTTGCCATATCATCAAGGAAGCTTCCATGAGAGGTGGAAAACCACTTCCTCTCTATGGAAATATGTAGCCAAACCATGCAACTCAAGATAGATGCAGTCTAGGAATTTGTTAGGACGAAACTTCCGCCGTTTATTTGTTAAAAAACGTCACTGATTATGGTTGGCGTGGGTGCGACTCTATGACAAAGTGCGAACTGGCACGCCCTCTTTGGAGGATTTTCCCCCTTGGCGCGAGGGCTGCACTATGGAACCGCGCACATGGAAAAAGGGCTATTTTTAGGGGTTTTTAGCAGGAGATGTCTTCAGGGAAAATAAAGCTCATGTCCAGGGAATTCAAAAAGAATTTGAGAGAGAAGAAGTGTAAACATGAGTGTTATGGGGTTGCACACAAATGGTATTGGAGAAAATCCTTAATGGTTACAACAAAGGGAGAGATGTAAGGTTTCCTAAAACCTAAAGATTTATGAAGGAAATGTAAAGGCATGAAGAAATGAAGTAACAGAGTGAAGATCAAGATTAGAACAAGTGAATACTATAAGGTGAGAACAAACACATAGACAAAAGGTGAGAAGACTATTACACGATGAGAAACCAATGAACGTAGCAGCAAAGAACGAGAGTCATTGGATCAATCATATCAACGAACAAGAGTGAGAGAGATAGACAACTAGGATTAAGTCATGCAGAATAGAGTCAAGAAATGAAGAGATCATATGAAGCCACATGTTAATGGACATGGGGTAGTATTTGCAAGGAGTAAGCAATATCTCGTGCACTCAAAATGTCGTAAATAGTATTTGGAAAATTCACATGATCAACCTTAGCGATTGACATGTAGTACACGATGGAAAGAAAACACCACTTTTCTCACGCAATCTCGACCAAATATTGGCCATGCTTAATTTCATGCAAGATTGCATGATAGCCATTGGATCAAGTAGGATTGATCAATGGTGGAGATTTTCCGGGCTAGTTGGCTAGTGAATGATGCAATAGCTGTTGGATCAGATAAGGAAGATCAACGGTGGATATTGACCAAGATAGTTGGCGATCGGGTGACGCGATAACTGTTCGATTAAGGAATGAGATCAATGATAGAGGTTTGAAGCATAGGTTGAGCATCGATATATGTGTAAAGGTTTGAAGAATGGTGGAAAGGTAAGGTTTAAGTGTGGATTATGAAATATTTCTATTATATGGGAATTATATAGAAATAAGTGGGGTCAAGGTATTATTTTTTAAGTTGGGTTTTAACTAAGGTCTAAAATCCATGGTATGGTTAATGTGCATGGGTAATAAGAATTAACCAAAGATTATGAAGGTTCTGCTCAAAGGTTTATTAAAGTTTAGTCTTTGGATAGTTAAATAAAATGTTTCCGCATAGAGTTATTTAAGGAGCATTAAACCTTGGTTTAAGAAGGTTTTATAGGCAAGAATATTAAAATTCTTGGGACATGTATATGAGATGCAATTTTATTTGCATACTGTGGGTATGTGCAGCTTAGGCTGCATCATTTGGTATTAGAGCTGAACAAGAAAATTTTGTTTGTAAGAATTCTTTGATAAAACTTAGAACATAGTTATGTTTTGAAGGTATGTATGGAGGCAAGAGGAGATCAGATTTTAATCTGACAAACAATAGGCATAGAGAGATAAAATGTAGCAGAATTTTTAGATGCAAAGGAAACAAAGAACAATCCATTCGAAGTGTAGGTGAATATGCAGTCAGCAGAAGAGCTGATGAAGCTTGAATAGGTAATGAATATTCAATTGAAGTCTGAATAACTCAGAGAAGCTGAGTTGGAAATGGAAGTTTCCATTTGTGAAGTAGAACAAGGTGAAGTTCTGGGTAAAGATGCAGACTGGAGATCTATGAAAGATCTTATCAACCATTGTGTTAATTCAAGACAACCAAAAGTTTACTTTGCTGAAGAAGGAATTATTGATGATTTTCTGAACTGTTGGACAAATTCAAATCATCAGGAGGATGTGAAGCCTTATTTATTTGAAACTAATAATTTTGACATGATTACAGGTTTTAGGATGAGCAATCTTTTGAAGCTATTAAAAGTTTGGAAGAGTATCTTTCAGAAGATAAATACTGTGAAGTAAAGAAGGATGGAGAATGTATCTTGAATGGGAAAAGCAGTGAATTATTATAGCAGAAACAATTTAGAAATACATTGATGTTTGAAGCTGTTATAACACAGGAACAATTTTTTGTGAAAGAAGGAGATGAAATTCAGTCTGAAGAACTGATATGTGAAGCAATAGTTGAGACTGTTGAACCTTGTAATTCTTGAACTGATAAATTGTGTATAAATGTAGGAATTATAAGTGATGATAAAATACTTATGAAGTGTCATAGAGAACTTGAATTACTGGAGTATTTGCTGGAAAACTTTGAGTGTGACAGTGTGATTGTAGACGAAGGAGTTCACTATAGTGGACAAGAGCAGAAAGACATCATTGGATCATATTGTGTGGAAGAGAGACTTGCTGATAATTTCGAGAGTCCTTTGGAGGATTCTTTGAAGAGGTTGAATCAACATACTGATGTGTTGATAAAAGAGGAAAAGTTAGAGCAACATACTAAAATATTGCCAAAAGAAGAAGAGGCACTGAGGCCTTATGTGTTTCATTTTAATAATTGTTTTGTGAGTGCAGGTTTTTCTGTAGATGCTGGAGAAAATTTGGCATGTATGAGCAGCGAAGTAAAGATGGAAGAGGAAGGAAAATATGCTGGAATTGATGCACAAAATAGTAATGTATTTGAGAGGAATCAAGTACAAGGGGAATTGGAAGACAATTTACTTTTTGAAAGTAAATTTACAGATATTACATAGTGGTTGTTTGGAAAATCACAAGAGGGTAAGGATGAGAGGGCGGTAGTAAGAATCTGACAACTTCAAAGAGAAGATAATGAACAACAGCTTGAAGATGAATGGAAAGAGTACAACAACAAATGGAAGAGTATGTACCAACTCAAGGATGTGTTGGAGATAGAGATTGAAGAATTATGGTGCAATTAATGATGAAGCAGTCCAGATGGAAGAGATTGACAACAACATGAAGAATGATCAGCCAGAATTTGAAACTAATTGACAAGGAGAGGAATATGAAATAGAAGACAAGAAACATATAGCAGAAACAAAGTAACAAAGCATTCAAACATCTACAAACTAAAGTTTGGGACCCTGGAGGTTTTCTATCCAACACCAAAGTGTCAAGTGATGGTGGCAAGTGGAGGAACCATAAATTTCTTTGGAAAGTGTCATAATATAAAGCTATCCATGGTAGAATATGTATTGAATAGCCCAATGCTTTCCATTCCAATGGGTGATGCTGATGTTGTACTAGGATTCCAATGGCTACAATCCTTGGGTACAATAGCTTTTAATTTTCAAGAACTTTTCATGAAATTTTCTTTGGAAGGAAAGGAAGTTGAATTAAGAGGTATCGTAGGGAAACCAAGAAAGATAGTCATCTCTAATGGAATGAAAAAGCTTCTAAAGAAATAACAATGAGGCGTAATTGCACAATTATGTTCACTAGAGGTTCCCACATCAAAATCATCTATTTCTCCAGATCTCCAAAAAGCCTTGGATAATCATTCCATGGTATTTTAGACTCCCAAAGGTATCCCACCTATTCGTGATGATGATCATGCTATTCATTTGATTCTAGGAAGTGTTCCTCCAAATGTCAGGCCTTACGGATATCCCTATGCCCAAAAGAGTGAAATTTAACATATGGTTGCAAAAATGCTAGAGGCTAGTATAATTCAACCTAGTCAAAGTTCTTTCTCTACTCCAGTAGCATTGGTGCACAAGAAGGATGGATTATGGTTCATGTGGCTAGATTATATTGAGCTCAACAAGCTCACTATTAAAGATAAATTTCCCATTCATGTCATTGATGAACTATTGGATGAGTTGCATGGATCAATTTACTTCACCAAGTTGGATCTTTGTTAAGGATATCATCAAATCATAATGAATACTAAAGACATTCCGAAAAAAACATTTTGAACTCATGAGCATCATTATGAATTTTTGGTCATGCATTTTGGCATTACAATGCACCTTCTACATTTCAAGGTTTGATGAATTCCATTTTCAAACCCTTCCTTATAAAATCCGTGTTAGTATTTTTTGATGATATACTAATCTATAGCAAGTCTTAGAAGAATCATGTTCAACATGTTGACAAGGGTGCTCAAACTATTGGAGGAGAAACAATTATATGAAAAAAGATCCAAATGTTTCTTTGGAGTATGTTGATGGGATGGAATTCTTCGCCAACAGCAAGGCGGACCACCTCGGTGTAGGTTCCCAACTAGAGCCTCCACCGTTGTGATAGGGGTCCCTTCCAGTATGTAGGCCCGACTGATGTTCAGCTTTGTTGAGCTTGCTTAGGAAGGAGGCAAAATATAAACTCACTTGAAAGCATGTACCTCAATAAATACAAGGAAGTAATTGAAAAATATTTTATGCCACATAAACCATGAATAGCCAGACTATAAACAACATAAATCTTATCTAAAGTTATAGTTAGCAGGATTCAAATAAGACTCATGTTTGCCAAGATAAAATGCTTAGTAATTGTAAATCAGCTCACAATGATCAAACGTTTATGAGAATAAACAAAGGTGCAGTCAAACAAATTATACCAATACCAAAAAAATAGTTCACCGACATGATCATAGAATTAGTGAATCGAATACCATTCATATGAAGCAACGCAAAGTTTGGAGTGTGAGACAACATATGAGGAAACCGAACATCAAAGAGCTTTCAGGAACATTCGATCCATCAAGTGAAGAAAATACTCATGGCATTATAACATAAAATATCTGAAGAATCCAATAGTGGAAATGTACAATCACTTGTATGAATTAGAAGGACATAAATTCTCTTAAGAAATGTATATATCTCCAAAAGAGTCCTTAGAAAAATCCCCCCTATACAAATGAGGCATAAGGGTATATTTATAGGGTGAGAGTGACTCTTGGCTTACCCTTGACACTTGAACTCCCTCATGAATTTTCATGTACCTTGTGACTTTCGGTATTCCACTTGACCTTTCATATTCACAACCATGTTCTATGCTATTGTAGAAGATGGAAATATATTTCTACTTTCCTTCTCCCTTGGAGATAGCCTGACTTCAATATCTGTTGTTGATCAAGATCATTCATTTCTGCAACAATGATCCCTTGGGTCATTTTAGCAACAAATTGGGATCAAGAGTCTGCATAAATGATAGGGACTTTCCTTCACCACTTCAATCCTACACATGTACAAAATCATAAATTAATCATCAAGAAAAAATGTACATTGATGAAATATAAGATATAAATATCACAATTAAAAATGAGCTAGAATTCTTAGCCTTGACATCTCTTGCAATTTCATGGTCACAAATCTGTGCGTTGATATGTTCCATGTCTTGGCATCCATCGCTTATTTCCTTGAGGAGTTAGATTATCATTATTATATCACCTTTCATGATCCTTTTCATCCTTGTCATACATGTTGGGCATTGTTGCATTGTGTTGTTTTTTAGACATTTGCAAAGGTGCTAAGTAAATGACTGGTTGAGGCCTATATTTATAGTCTTAGGTCACGCATGTGGGTTGCATGGGTTGCAGGGCTTGATATAGGTTATTGTGCAACCTTTGCAACCCACACGACCTATGCGAACTATGCTACCTATGCGACCTATCTAATATTTGCGACTTGTGCGACCTTTGCGACCTTTGAGATCTGTGCGACCTTTATGACCTGTGCGACCTATGTGACCTATGCGACCTTTGTGACCTATGAGACCTTTGTGACCTATGTGACCTGTGTGACCTATGCGATCTTTGCAACCTATGTGAACTTTTTGACCTTGCGACTGGTACGACCTATGAGACCTGTGCGAGTTATGTGACCTTTGCTACTTGTGTGACCTATGTGACCTGTGCAACTTATGCAACCTTTGTGACCTTTGTGACTTGTGTGACCTGTGCGATCTTTGAAACCTTTCCAACCTTTGTGATCTTGTGAGCTTTGTGACTTATGCGATGTGTGCGACCTTTGTGAACTGTACAACTTGTGTGACCTATGCAACCTTTGCAACCTATGTGACCTTTGTGACCTATGTGACCATTGCAACCTGTGCGACCTCTGCGACTAGTGAAACCTTTGCGACCTATGTGACCTGTGCGACCTATGCAACCTTTGCGACCTTTGCAACATGTGCGATATTTGTGACTTGTGCAACCTTTGTGACCTTGCGACTTGTGCAACCTATGCAACCTTTGTGACCTTTGCAACCTTTGCGACTTGTGCAACCTGTGCGACCTTTGTGACTTATGACACCTTTGTGACCTTGTGACCTATGTGGCCTATGCAACCTATGCGACCTTTGCTTCCTGTGCAACTTATGCAACCTTTGTGACCTATGTGACCTATTTGACCTATGCAACTTGTGCGACTTATGTGACCTATACAACCCGTGTGACCTATGTGACCTTTGTTACTTGTGCGACCTACATGACCTTTGCGACCTATGCAACCTACATGACCTTTGTGACTTGTGTGACCTATGCAACCTGTGTGACCTATGCAACCTATGTGACTTATGTGACCTTTGTGACCTTTGTGAGTTGTGTGGCCTGTGCAATCTTTGTGACCTGTGCGACCTTTGCAACCTTGCGACGTGTGTGACCTTTGTGACCTGTGTGACCTTTGTGACTTGTGCTACCTATGCGACCAATGGGACTTATGCAACCTGTGTGACCTATGCAGCCTTTGCGACCTATTCGACCTATGTGACCTGTGTGATCTATTCTACCTGTGACCTATGTGACCTATGACCTATGCGACCTTTGTGACCTATGTGATATTGTGACTTTTGCAACTTGTATGACCTTTGTGACCTGTGTGACTTTGCGACTTTTGCGACTTGGTTTGGCTTATGAAGGAGACGTGAGTCTTTTGTAGACTTTTTTGTGGTTTCTCAGCTTTCAAATAGACTCTAAGGATGGGTGATAGCTACATAAAAGGTGAAGGGGTTCTGAAATTTAGGAGAGTTGGAAAATTTTGGAGGGGTTGTTGTGGCAGCTACAATAATTGGTGATTCACTGGTAGAATTCAGCATCTCAGCCCACATCCCTACAATAGTTCGAGTCCAGTTAACGATGCAAGGGAATATTGAACAGTTACAATGGGTACTCTTTACCTTGTCCTTTATAGATATGCCTTCTCTTTGTGTGTCATATAGGTCCTATTAGTCAGTAAACATCCAATTAGCAGCTCAGATGTGCCAATAGTCGATGATGATGCAAAAATAAGCCAGAGGGCTTATTATATTCATAATTTTAAAATAAGTTTCTGGTGTTGCTCCACTGCCAGTAGGCCTGGACAGTACTGTTATGAAACCAGCTCAAGAAAAGATAGAAAAGATAGATCAACGCCTTATAATTCAGCCTCTTCGAGGGGGCAACCTCCTTTACATTACATAAATGGACAATTCTTCGATGATACAAATGAAAAGACCTCCTTTCTATATATAGGAGTCTAAGGGGTCATAACATAATCAGAGCCTACATAACAATAATAATGTAAGGGCACAATAATAACAATAGTGGGCTTCTATGGGGCACAATAGTAACATAATGGGCACTACATGGGTACATCAATATAATAAGTGGGTTGTACTAATAACAATAAGGGGTTACACTAGTAGTATAGGGGCCTAACATGCCCCTCTCCTTCAAAAAGTGTTGTCCTCAACGCTTGAGTAGTTCTTGATGCTTCTGTATAAAATTCTTGTCGTCCCATGTGGAATCTTCTGCTGAGATACGTTGAAATTGATCGATTTCTTGGCTGCTCCATATGAGGATTTGGTGCATCCTGTAACCTGACTCTAGAAGTAGCATCTGCATCTGTCAGGCGTGCATTTTGTGATGGTATCCATGCCTGCACTGTGGCATCATCTCGTTTTATAGATGGCCCTGCTGATGAAACTGATGAATGCACCAACACTGGGGTATTTGCAGACAGATTAGAACCTCTTTGATGTCCCTGCAAAACTCTCGATCCAGCTTGATATTTGCATAGAGAAGAGCTTACTGTGGTGACTGCAATATTTGTACCAGGAGAACTACACCCGCGTTTTGATGCATCACTTGCTTTTCTGGAAACACCACGCGCATCACTGTCATTTGTCATATTTTCAGATTTCATTACCTGAAGACTGGCAATGGACCTTAAACCATCAGCCTGCTTTAATGAGGCCCCATGCATGAGTGTGCTATTTCTTGAGACCATTTCAAGTAATCTGGACTGTGTTACTTCTGAACCAAATTTTGTACCTGCAAGGGCTAGGTCACTGGATGTGGTAACAATTAAACCTGACCTTATGGAGCCTTGTTTTACTTCCGAAGAAGGCAAACTAGCTCTTCCATCACCACTAGAATTTAATGTGCCATGCCCAATCACTTCAGATTGAGGATTACGAATAGATTGGCAATTATCTATCCCTTGACATATTGCAGAATTTGAAACCAACTGTCTTGCTGACAAAGCCGCTGTAGCTGATGTAACAGTCCTGCCTTCAGAAATTAAGTTCTTTGGAAGCCCTTCATCTCTTAGTCTGGGATTATCTTCAGCGTTATTTGATTTAATCTTGGTTTCACCTGGAACAATTGGCGAGGTAGTGGAAGAGGACACTGATGCCACAAATATTCTTTCATGTGACAATAAAGCACGAGGAGGAGCCTCATAATCACCGACCCATCCAGGGCCAAATGAGACACCTGGGGCAGAGCTCTCCTTATCTTCTGAGCTGCAATCTTCCAGGAAACTGGTCCAAGGTTTGCAACAAACCAAGCAAGACTTCTTGCATAAGCATGCTCTGACCGAATTCCAACAGGGATTAGCTGCTTTGACTCCCAATCTAGAATAGTAAGTATTGAGTCATTTCCATTCTCTAGTTGGTTAAATGGCCTGTAAGTAGCACGACGGTTTTCTTCCAACTGCAGTGGCCGCCTTCCATTTCTCCAAACCAGTTGCTTAAGAGCAGACACTGAATGTTCTTCTGCTTTCTCAGAATTGCTTTCAGCCAAGAATCCCATACCATCTAAATTTCCAAATAGATTTCCAGGCTTTCCAGCCTTCCATATCTTGGTGCTATCCTTTTTCTTCTTGATATGTCCTTCTATCTCTAAAGTTTTAGGAGTGTTAATTTCTTCCAATCCTTTACAAGATATGGTCGGATTCATTTCTTGACGCTCAATGTGATCTTTCACTTCTTGAACATTTTTCTTCTTGATATGTCCTTCTATCTTGATAGTTTGAGTGGTAGTTTTGACCAATGAATTACAAGACATGTTTGGATTCATTTCTTCTTTCTCGATGTGATCTTTCACTTCTTGCACCTTTTTCTTCTTGATATGTCCTTCTATCTTGAGAGTTTGAGGAGTGGTAATTATTGCCATGCTTTACAAGATATGGTCTGATTCATTTCTTCTTTCTTTGGGGTGGGGTCCTGGCATATATCCTCTTCTTTTGATGTTTCTTGATCATTTTCTTCCTCCTCTTTATATTCTATGTAAAATAATTTCTTCTCAGCACACTTATGACCTTTAGTGCATTTGTTATCACAATTGTAACAAAGCCCTTTTTCTCTTTTTTCTTCCAATTGTTGTGGTGTAACCCTTGTAGGTTGTGGAAAGCTAGGAGAAACAACACGTCCATCTTTATAGTTGTGAAGGGTATGCTTCATAATTTTTCTTTCCAATATGTTACAA
>APFE031328994.1:79979-134835 GCA_000404065.3 Pinus taeda
AAAATTGACCACGTAACAAGTCTTTTACGAGAACAAAGCCCTTTATACCATAAAAATTGATCCAGTTCTAAATATGAATATGAAATACATACATTTTGTAATGATGGTACACCATTTAGATCAAAATATTGCTCCATCTGACGTATCCAATTTACCGCATCCTTGCCATCAAACTTCCTCATCTTGCTTTATCTTGATTTTAGGAGCTCAATCTTGAAATGACTGTAACTATGTACTTTCAGATCTTTAAGCTCTAAAAATACGAATTGTAGTAGTCCTCTGTGTCCTCTTTCCAATGCCACCAGTCTGACCCCAATTGGATTCTCCAATGAAGAGTTATGCCAAATCTCCCACAGTGACTTGATTATAGACTAATTCAGTAGAGCGAACTTGTGCGACATGTCACGTGTCACTGTTTCAACCTTTGACTCTTAAAAATATATAAATGAAAACTTCAGTCCGTCCTCTTTCTGTACCTTCTTACGAAATTTCAATCCGATGCTCAGAAAAAAAGTTATGACGATTTTCCCCAGGTCACCTGTTTTGAGTGTAATTCAGGAGTCTGCAAAAAGGCAAACTTCCTCAGATCATATCTCCGAAAATATCTTGCGAAAAGCTCTAAAATTCGGACCCAAAGTTCAGCGCCAATTCTTCTCAAATGGGTTTTTTTTGCGACTTCTGAAACGTCCCAGAAAAAAAGTTATAGCGAAAATGCCACGATGACTTGTTTGGAGCAGCGAAACCCTAGAATCCAAAGCTCTGATACCAAATGTTATGAAACCAGCTCAAGAAAAGATAGAAAAGATAGATCAACGCCTTAGAATTCAGCCTCTTCAAGGGGCAACCTCCTTTACATACATAAATGAACAATTCTTGGATGATACAAATGAAAAGATCTCCTTTCTATATATAGGAGTCTAAGGGGTCATAACATAACCAGAGCCGACATAACAATAATAATGTAAGGGCACAATAATAATAATAGTGGGCTTCTATGGGGCACAATAGTAACAATACGGGCACTACATGGGTACATCAATATAATAAGTGGTTTGTACTAATAACAATAAGGGGTGACACTAGTAGTATAGGGGCCTAACATAGATATGCCTTCTCTTTGTGTGTCATATAGGTCCTATTAGTCAGTAAACATCCAATTACCAGCTCAGATGTGCCAATAGTCGATGATGATGCAAAAATAAGGCAGAGGGCTTATTATATTCATAATTTTAAAATAAGTTTCTGGTGTTGCTCCACTGCCAGTAGGCCTGGACAGTACCTTGGTGGAGTCACTCCAAGAAATCACAAATGTTGCTCTACTACCAGTGAGCCTTGACAGTACCTCGGCGGAGTCATTCCATTACCTCTTGTGTAGGAAGTCTTTCTTGATCCTTTACCATTTATTTAACTTCATTTTATTTCATGTGTAAATTTACACTTACTATTGGGCATTCATTGCGCTAGGGTGGATGAGGGATCCCAACTTATTTTACGAGCAAGAGATGTTATTTCTTGTTTGACAAAAACTAAAAGATATCCTGATTTAGGTTTGCCTTCATGTCAAGCTTCCACATATCATCTCCAGTTAACAAGTGAACAAATAAAACAAATCATTGAAACAGTCACAACCATGGTGAGCACAAGGTTCAGGTTAAGGGTATAGGTCATTCAAACTGATTAGGGTTCCCCATAAACAATCTATCCTTATCTTCCTTGTAAGTAAATTAGACTCGTAGGAAAGATATCTAGGAGGCAACTTTGATGGCTGGTGGTAAGAGAAGCTACCCATTGGTGTGACCATCATAACTTCACACAATCATTAGGGCTCGGGTTTTAATTCTAGGGTTTATGATGACTGGGGAAGCTCTCCTAGGGTTTCAACATGTGCAAAGAGGTCAAAGTAATGTAGCTTAAGGTTTGAGCAAGTGCAAAAAAGGCATGAGAAATATATTCACAATACCGAAGGTTCAAAAGCTTTAGGCTCATGGAGACTCAATTAGGTGGTATGTGAAATAGAGGGAATTTCCAGGTTATGTCCAAGGCAAGTGTTTGTTAAGCAAGATAAGGATGTATGATGTAGTGCAGCGGACAAGGTTTATGATGCAATGTAATGCTATGTAGAGAAGAGATAAGGTAATTGTAATTAAAAGACCAATGCAATGCATATGAAGAGGTTTCACAAATTCCATGTAATAATAAGAAAATGCAAGGACATGAGTGAAAAATAAACATGCAGGGAGCTAACTACCTACATTAAAGAAAATGAAGCATGAAAAATTTAAATCATAAACCAAATTCCAATCAGCCAACTAATAAAAAAAACTAAAACCTAGCTAGTCCAAAACCCTAAATCCTAATTTAACCAAAGCATAGGTCGGGTTATGTGAAATCAAACTTCCAATGAATCCACCGCAACAGTTGCCAACCTGCAAAAATAAAGATGGTAGTAATTATAATTTGTGGAAAGAGTTGTGAAAAACATAACATGCTTACTTGTAAAGCATGCACTGTCGGACACCTAATCGTCAATGGGTTAGTGTGGAAGCCGAATGGACAAAAGGAGTCCAAGAGACCTTGGGATGTGAATCCCAATGGTCACAACAATGTACTATAAATGTATATCTCCTGTTAATAAAAAATGAACTCACATGATTTATCTTTCCTATTGTTCTTGCTCCCATGTGTGTTTAACATGGTATCAGAGAAGGTGATCGCTGGTCTTGATCCAATTTGAGCCACTTGTTTTGAGGTCTCTATATCTATGTCAGTTATGCGTACCTGACCTATGCCTCTACTTTATTCCCTTCTATTCTGAAATAACATGCCTCTGCAACACTACACATCTATCCATACTGAGGCCTGACATGGTATCACTACAGAGATACGCCAACAGCTCCTGATATGCGTTATGGTTCGATTTTGAATGCATTCCTTCTCTCCACAAGTCGCTGGAGGACTATATTATTACTGGACATGTTTCAATATTATTGTAAAGTGTTCATATGATTGCAAGGTATACGAGTGGGACGTTTGAAGGCACTGTCTAATGGTATGCGCTGTCTAATAATCCAGTGGTTTTAACGCTGTCCAACTTTCCTATTTTAACATTATATATATTGCACTGCGCTGAATGGTATTAACGTTGTCCCATTGAACTGTGTGGTTAAATGGTATTTGAAACGTTGAAATGGTATTTGAAATGCTGACATGATATTAACGCTATTGAATGGTGAGCCATTTTGATGAACGCCTAGAATCCGCTCCTGTTGAATGCGTTTGAATGCGTATTATTGGTATATATTGAATGGTATTGAAAAACATACATATGATATTAACACAACGTTTGAGTGGAATATTGTATGCATTTGAATTGTATCTGCCTGTACGTTGAATGGTAGTTAAAACGACTTGGTATATATGCGTTTGAGTTAACGCTGTCCAGTGGCTTGAATGACATTAAAGCTGTTTGAGTATTAACGTTGTGGAGTAACGCTGTGTGTTATATCAGAATTGTATTTGCATTAAACACAGTTTGTATATGCGTTGAACTTACTTAGGTTTTCTTATTTGGCTGAGTTCGAATTGGGATGAAATAACACCAAGTCCTATACTGGAACGAACCCAGCTACAGTTGACTGACCGTATGGTATATTCCAAGGTAGAAACTATCATTGGGGAGGAGAATCGAACTGATGGTAGCTGAATACTCTTCACCTGTGTGAGCATCCCTACCATTGTGTGTTGCACTGGTCACAATTTTGTGGAAGGCTATTCTGGGTGGTTCGAACTTATTACTGCTAGCTGGTTGGACATGTGGCTATATTGGAGTCTAAACTAATTGCTTCAGACCTGAGTATCAGCCCAGTGAGCGTGGAGTATCATGGCGACTCAACTGGGGAGGGATATGTAGGCTTTTGGAGAAATTATTCTTTCGAGTAGAGTCCCTGGTTTTGTTTTAAGGATTACTTTTAAAGCGGAGACTCTGAAAAGGTAACTTCAACAGGTTTTTTAATTATCAAGACGAACACAATTGCCACGATTCATTGGATTATATATGAGATATTCTATCTATGAATGCTGAATAGAAGTGCATCGATTAAGGTTGGTTTTTGGATTTTTTTTCCCTTTCTTCCTTCATTGCTAAAATGTGGGAGTTTTTCCAATGAAGTCAGTTGTGTCATGTGTGGATGACGCCTGAAATTGAAGGGCTGTCATTCCCAAGGTGTCATGATGATCAGCCGGTGTTTGGTGTTGATATTGGTAGGATGAGGATGGATAGAGGTTGGCATTAGGAACGCATATGTAGTTTTTTTCTGTGTGGATAATTTCACATGGTGAATCAGTTAAAGTTCTGGGGTATGGTCATCTTGGAGATGATAGCCTACATCTGAATATATGTAGCTCTTGTCAGTTCTGTCGTATTCTCTTTATGCACCTGTGAGAACTTGAACATTCACTATGCGCTTGACCTCACATTGAAATCTTTATGCTTCCTCTGTCATAATCCATCCAAGTCACATTGTGGTCCATTGTTAATCAAAATTTCATATCACCGCCTCTGAGAAGTTCAAACATTTTAGTACAGTTCCATTCACCACGACAGTCGAGTGGGTATTTTTATGAAGAAGATAAAGTTGATCAATCTGGTATGTGCATTTGAGCATCAATTCATTTGCCATGAGATCCTTGTAAAGTGATTCGTTAGTTTTCCCTCATGCTACACCATCTCACATCATCGATTTTCTCTTGATATATATATATTTCTTCCATTAGGAAGGCCGAGTCACACAGAGCATTAGTGTGTGGAGAAATTACACCAGATTTAATTGTGCTCTGAAATATCAAGGTGTCAAGGGTGAGTTCGTGTTCCAAATATATTGCCTATGCCAAATTAATCAAGGAGTCAAATTGGAGGCTGAAATACTCATTATATCCATAGGTGATCTGCATCTAAATTTTATTCAAGTACATTAAAGCAGTGAGTCATTTGCTACATTGAAATTGATATTGTGCTGTCTGGTATCCTGCTACTCATCTAATAGTTGCAATTATTTATCATTTTATAGACCAATTTGTAGTTGAAGACAACATCACTTCTCTGATTATATTGGTCTGAAATGGATAGAATAGATGATGTATTGAAACTACTGAATAATTTAATACTTTCCACTATTGATGAGATGGTTAAGATAAACAAAACCTCTCTTTCCAATATCAAAATTTGTCTCCAAAATGCACATGAGAATATTGAGTTTTTGCAGCTTGAGACAAAGCTACAGAAACAAGAATTAAAACAGAGGAGTCATCATTATGAACCTGTTTTTGTTTAGAAGATTGAAATAGACTCCCATAAAGCAGCAAGGTTATTATGAACCTGTTTTTGTTTAGAAGATTGAAACAGACTCCCATAAAGCAGCAAGGTTACATGCAGATGCAGAAACTCAGTCTGCACTTCCCAAGCCCATCATCAAACCTTGGGAATAGCTTGTCCACAACAAGCACATAACCGGTCTTGGTTATGACAAGGACTTGTCCTTTCATATCCCAAACTACTCAAAACCCATTCAGTTTCAGAGTGCTAGATCCATTCATGATAGTTCACCTGCTCTTCATGATAGTTTAGCTTCAGCTGTTCCAGATTCTACCCTTCTTCCACAGCAACAACAACAATAACAGATCATGAAATGCCAACACTGTGACTGAGTTGGCCATTTGAAAGATCATTGTTTTGATCTTCATCCATGTAAGCACTGTCATAAAGCCACCCATGCTTCACACAGATGCTTCAGAAACAAACATCCTGCAAGGACAAAGATTCACCTTGGATGGATCGCTTCTTGGCAATGGGCATAAACAGCCAAGAAGATATTCCAAACACATGTCAGAAGTTGTTCCAGAGTATTGAAAAGTCTTGCAGCTGAGTTTTCTCCATCATCTCACCTTATATTTGACAGGGGGGGAAATAATGGTCATCTACAAGCTTCAGAGTCACATCAAGCGAGCCTGAGCCACAACCTGCCACACCAGTTTTAGAGTTGTAGCCAGAGACAAAGATGCCCATGAACATGCCTTCAGTTGGCAATCTAGGACACTTCCTCTAGTAGAAGACTTCAACTTCTTACTAGTTTTGGAAGAGTTCCAGGAACAAAATTGAGAACACTTTCTAGCATAAGACTCCAGCTTCTTGCCAATTTTGGAAGAGTTCTAGGAATTGCATTAAGCATTCCAGAGTTGTTGGTCATCCTTAAACCATCACAGGTTGAGACTTCCCTTTTCAGGTTGAAGTTTTCCCTTTTATGTGGGGTGAGATGTCCCTTTTATGGTTGAAGGTTTCCCTCTTCAAATCAATAGGAGCACTTCCTCTAGCAGAAGACTTCAGCTTCTTGCCAGTTTTGGAAGAGTTCCGGGAACTGTACTATGCGTTCTAATGTTGGTGGTCATCCTTAAACCACCACCCTTTATACCAACATTTCAGAGAGTACATTCAGCCTAGTGTTGCCATGCATTTTTGCACATTTTGTATTACATCTCTCTTCTTGGACTCATACATAACCCTTCGGATTAAGGGGGGAATGTTGGACACCTAATCCTCAATGGGTTAGTGTGGAAGTTGAATGGGCAAAAGGATTCCACGAGACCTTGGGATGTGAATCCCAACGGTCACAACAATGTACTATAAATGTATATCTCCTGTTAAAAAAAAATGAACTCACATGATTTATCTTTCCTATTGTTCTTGTTCCCATGTGTGTTTAACATGCACAACAGCAAGAACATCTCATCCACCTATAGAGAAATGTGTCAGAGAAGACCTTTATGGGCGAACTGCAACCCAATGTTGGTAAACCGAACCACAAATGTGAAATTTATAGCCATCCAGCCATAACATACATCCGTTTATGCTTAACCCTAAATCCAATGCAAGTAAGCAAGATGTTGCCAACTAATAAAGGAATCTGCTAGATTAATCCGATCAGCAACCGTATCATGATTAAGAGAATGATTGACTTGATAACCATGAAAAGAGGGGCCTCTGTCGAGTGTAACTAAGATCCCTGAGGATTCAAACACAGAAACCCATGGACTTCGTTAAGGACATGAGGACCCAACATAACCATTAGCGGAAGCTAAAGTTCCTTATTGTCCTGGCCAACCTATGAACCTTTAAATGACATGCCATCCAATATTGGTAGCTTCGCAAGGTTTGTAGATGGGTGTATACGGTTATTGTTGGTTGTGATCAGATAACTATCGGTGAAAATATTGTGGATTGGATTCATCATCTAAATATGAATAGATTGGCAGCTCGACAGATCAAATTCTTTAGATTCCCAAAAATGAACTGAATCAACCGAAAGATCCTTAGGTAGAGGGTAGGTAAGGAGATTTTCCCCTTCCCCTATAGGGGGTTGTAATACATCATTCAATTGTGTATGTTGACAGACTGTATTGGTTGGGAGACAATAAAAAATATTCGTGACAATGGCCGGAGCACCCCCTTCAGCAAACAAATTAGGATATAGAGGTTGATGTGCATCAGTCGAAATCTGATGGAAATATTTTCTCAGAGAGACATTTCTCGAATAGGATGTTTTGCAAGATGATATTGCATCGAGCGAGGTGATGTTGAGAGGAGTGTGATGTGCAAAAAAACTAATTTCATAGACCCTAATTCGACTTGGTTCAGTGATCTCATCAAGAACGTGAGAACCTGACATAACCATCAGTGTAAGCTAAAGTGCCTCAACTTCCTGATGAGTCCCTAAACATTCGAAAGGTGGGTAAGAAAATTTTGGTGGCTTCGTAGTTTCAACAGAGAGATAAGTAGGATAATCACCAGAGGCATGAGTGAATATATTCCCGGTAAAATGCGAATTTCCAAAATCACTAGTTTGATCCAGATTAGTATCTAGCACATCAAGCTTTTCTTGGATTAGGAGTGAAAAGGGATTAATAAGAGAAACATCTTGAGCTGGGTAAGATGCATGGCCCTCTCCTTCACCTGTTAAACATTGCGAGTGACAAATATCAGGCATAAGGGATTCAGACTCTACATCCCTTGACTGTGAAACATCACACCCATGTACATGATTGCAATCAATGTGAGCAAGATAAATATGTGAATGATCAGAAGGAATCGCCGATGCAATAGACTCATGGACTAAATTAGGGTAGAACGAATGCGTAGGGTTAGATGAAGGGGCGCCAATCGGACCCGGACCCATATTCAGACCACTTATGTTCGCCAAAGAGAAAGGTGGATTTGCAAGCCCAATGTGGTCCATGGATTTGATAGGATAGTCAACTTTAGCTGAGACAAGACCAAAGCCATCATGCACAGGTGAATGAGATCTCGAGATATAGTGAGATGTATGTTGAATGGACTCGATCAGGGTTCCATCAATAGGAAGAGATGTTATGTAATTTTCAGATTCAAGATCCAAAAGATGTACGAGGGATTTAGAGGCGAGACCATCAGATTGATTTCCCAGTGAGCACTGTTCATCATTTGAACTATTTACGACCACAATCTTATTCTGTAACAATTCAAGAGGAGGATGAGAAATCCCACTAATATCTTCCTTGGGGGGTCGAGGTTGTTCCAGATTTAGAGGGATGGGCAAAAAATATTACGGGTATAATCTGGACACTTTTTCATCTGCAAATTATGAGGATACTCATGTGAAATAGGACTTGTTTCTAATTGAAAATGTTGTAAAGAAATGAGAAGCAATCATTGAAAATTTATACTCAAATACACCTAGTCGACATCACTTTTAGGAAATTCAAAGCAAAGATGCACATATCTGAACAAAAAATCCTCTAAAGCTTCTTCAGGTTTCATCCCAAGCTCATTTATCCTCTTTAACACATCTTGAAAATCATACCTGTCAAATTCTTGTTGGAGCTTACTGACGATTTTCTCGAACAAATGAATGGACGTTGTCGACAATGTGTGGCACCATTGCTTGGTGTGACCTTAAAGGGTGAGGGAGAAAAAGACATAAGCGAACTCTTCATTGTCAATATCAAAATATTCATAAAACTCGAGGAAATCATAAATGTGCTTGATTAAAGGTGTTCCATCCTCACCATTAAACTTTAACTCAGACAAGTGATGGAGCTGCTCTTGGGGGATGGAAGATCTAAAAATAGACAAACTAGACAAACATCCTGGGAGCAAGATTCTGGTCGGAGCCATTAATATATATGAGACTAAATTGTATGCTCCAAGGGCTCCATTTGTCAAATGGCCCTCCTTCTAGTGCCAAATCTATTGATGGGTTGGAATTCTCCACCAATAGCAAGGGGGACCACCCCAGTGTAGGTTCACAACTAGAGCCTACACTATTTTTGATAGGGGTCCCTTCTGGTATGTAGGTTTGGTTGCCATTTAGTTTTGTTGAGCCTACTTCAGAAGGAGGAAAAATATGAACTCAATTGAAAGCATGTACCTCAATAAATACAAGGAAATAATTGAAAAATAATTTATGCCACATAAACCATGAATAACCAGACTATAAACAACATAAATCTTATGTAAAGTTATTATTAGCAGGCTTCAAATAAGACTCATGTTTTCCAAGATAAAATGCTTAGTAATTGTAAATTAGTTCACAATGATAAAACATTTATGAGCATAAACAAAGGTGCAGACAAACATATTATACCGATACTAAAGAAATAGTTCACCAACATGAGCATAGAGTTAGTGAATCAAATACCATTCATACGAAGCAACACAAAGTTTGGAGTATGAGACAACATATGAGGAAACCAAACATCAAAGAGCTTTCGGGAACATTTGATCCATCAAGTGTATCAAATACTGATGGAATTAGAACATAAAAGATATGAATAATCCAATAGTGGAAACATACAATCACTCCTTGTATCAATTAGAAGGACATAAATTCTCTTAAGCAATGTATATATCTCCAAAAGAGTCATTAGAAACCCCCCCCGCCATACAAATGAGGCATAAGGGTATATCTATAGGGTGAGAGTGACTCTTGGCCTACCCTTGACACTTGAACTTCCTCATGAATTTTCATCTATCTGGTGACTTTTGGTATTCCACGTGACCTTTCATATTCACAACCATGTTCTATGCTATTGCAGAAGATGAAAATATCTTTCTACCTTCCTTCTACCTTGGAGCTAGCTTGACTTCAATAATTGTTGTTGTCCAAGATCATCCATTTCTGCAACAACGAGTCCTTGGGTCATTTTAGTAACAAATTGGGCTCAAGTGTATGCATAAATGATATGGACTTGCCTTTTCCACTTCAATCCTACACTTGTAAAAAATCATAAATTAATCATCAAGAAAAAATGTACTTTGGTGAAATATAAGATATAAATATCACAATTAATAATGGGCTAGAATTCTTAGCCTTGACATCTCTTCCAATTTCATGGTCACAAATTTGTCCGTTGATATGTTCTATGTCTTGGCATCCATCATTTCTTTCCTTGAGGGGTTATATTATCATTGTTATATCACCTTTCACGCTCCTTTTCATCCTTGTTGTACATGTTGGGTATCGTTTCATTGTGTTGTTTTTAAAAATTTTCAAGGGTGTTAAGTAAATGACTGGTTGGGGCCTATATTTATAGTCTTAGGTCACGCATGTGGGGTCGCATGGGTTTCAAGGCATGATATAGGTTAGTGTGTGACCTTTGTGACCCTTGTGACCTATGCGGCCTATGCTACCTATGCGACGTGTGTGATCTTTGTGACCTGTGCGACCTTTGTGACCTTGCGACCTTTGCGACCTTTGCGACCTTTGCAACCTATGCATCCTGTGCGACCTATGCAACCTTTGTGACCTATTTGACCTTTGCGACTTGTGTGACCTATGTGATGTGTGTAATTTTTGTGACCTGTGTGACCTTTGCAACCTTGCGACCGGTGTGACCTATGTGACGTGTGTGAGCTATGCAACTTTGGTACCTATGCATCCTATGTGACCTATGCAACTTATGTGACCTTTGTGACTTGTTTGACTTGTGTGATCTTTACAACCTATGTGACCCTTGCGACCTATGAAATGTGTGCGACCTTTGGGACCGGTGCGACCTATGTGACCTATGCAACCTTTGTGACCTATGCGACCTTTGCAACCTATGCAACCTTTGCGACTTATGTGACCTGTGCGACCTGTGAAACCTTTGTGACTTATGTGACTTGTGTGACCTATACGACCTTTTTTACCTTTGCGACATGTGTGAACTGTGCGACCTATGCGACCTTTGCGACCTTTGCAACCTGTGCGACCTGTGCAACCTTTGCGACCTGTACAACCTTTGCGACCTGTGCGACCTTTGTGACCTTGCGATCTGTGTGAGCTATGCGACGTGTGCGACCTATGCGACCTTTGCTACCTGTGTGACCTATGTGACCTTTGCGACCTGTGTGACCTATGTAACCTATGAAACATGTGAAACTTATGCGACCTATGTGACCTATGCGACCTTTTCTACCTATTTGACCTACACAACCTTTGTGACCTGTGTAACCTATTTGACTTATGTGACCTTTGTGACTTGTGCAACCTGTGCAACCTTTGCAACCTTGTGACCTGTGGTACCTTTGTGACCTGCGTAAATTTTTTGACTTATGCTACTTGTGTGACCTATGCGATCTTTGTGACTTGTGTGACCTGTGTGACCTATTTGGTGTTTGTGACTTATCCGACCAATGCGACCTATGCGATCTATGTGACCTATGCGACCTATGCGACCTTTACAACCTGTGTGAGTTGTGCGACCTTGCGACTTGTGCGACTTGTGTGACCTTTGCGACCTATGTGACTTTGCAACTTGTGTGATTGGTTTGGCTTATGGAAGAGATGTGAGTCTTTTTTAGACTTTTCTGGGCTTTCCTAGCTTCTGAATTGACTTTAAGGATGGACAGTAGCTACGGAAAAGGTGGAGGGGCTCCGAAATTTAGAAGAGTTGGAAAATTTTGGAGGGGTTGTTGCAGCGGCCACAACAGAGTACAAGAGGTGGAATATTTGGGTCATATTGTATCTAATTACGGTGTTAAGGTAGACCCTAGAAAAATTAAATCCATTAAGGAATGGAAAATCCTCACATCCATAAAGCATCTCTGAGGATTTCTCGGGTTGACAGGGTATTATCACAAGTTTGTTAAGAATTATTAGAGAATAGTAGCACCTCTAACAACATTATTGAAGAAATATACATTTTTATGGACTCCAGAAGCAATGAAGGCCTTTGAACATCATAAAGAGGCAATGTACGAAGCATTAGTCCTAGTTATGCCAAACTTCAAAAAAACCTTTATTGTGGAATGTGATGCCTCAGGAAATGGAATTGGTGTTGTTTTAATGCAAGAAGAAAGACCCATTAATTTCGAAATTCATCCAATCAAAGGAAAGTATTTACACAAAGCTATTTTTAATAAGGAAATGTTGGAAATACTACATGTAGTTAAGAAATGGCAACCCTAACTAATGGGAAGACACTTCAAGTTAAAAACGGATCATGATAGTCTTAAATACATTTTAGAACAAATATTATCTTTAGAAGAGTAGAAAAAATGGGTCACTAATATTTTGGGTTATGACTTTGAAATCATATACAAAAAAGGGAAGAAAAATGTTGTGGCAAATGCACTCTCAAGAAAGGATGAGGATGTGGAAGCATTGCTTTGTGCCATTTGTATTATCCAACTAGATTTGATAAATGAAGCAAGGGGTGAATGGAAGAATGATGAAGAAGTGTGGGAAGTCATTCAAAAGTTACAACAAGATCCTAGTACTTCTAATACATTTAGCTATAAAAATGATTCGTTATGGTACAAAGATTGCTTATAACTATGTTAGAATTCCCAACTCAAACAAAATATTCTTATGGAATTGCGCACCTCTCCCTTAGGAGGGCACTCAGAATTTTTAAAAAATTACCATAGGGTTAAGAAGGATTTTTTCTTGGATGGCCTTAAATTTGATATTCAAAATTTTGTGGCAGAATGTTTGGTTTTCCAACATAATAAAGTTGGAACAATTAAGACCCCGGGTCTATTACAACCTTTATCTATTCCAACTCAATGTTGGGAGGAGGTTTCGATAGATTTATCACATGTTTACCCAAGTCTGAAGGAAAGAGTGTCATCATGGTGGTAATGGAAAAACTTACCAAGTATGCACACTTTTGTGCATTATCTCATCCATTTAAAGCCAATACAATTTCTATTGTATTTATGGAAACAATTCAAAAGCTATATGGAAACCCAAAGATTATTGTAAGCGAGAGAGATCCCATTTTCACTGGAAATTTTTGGACATAATTATTTTCTTGTCTTGGTACTTAGTTAGCTCATAGCTCATCTTATTATCCTCAATCTAATGGGAAAACTGAGATAGTAAACAAATGTTTGGAAGGATATCTTCGTTCCTTTGTATCTGATAAACAGACACAATGGGTCAAATGGTTGCCTTTGGTTGAATGGTGGTATAACACTTCCTTCCATACTGCAGAAAAAATGACCCCATTTATTGTCATTTATGGATATCGCCCACCTTCCATCACATCATATTTGAGAGAAAATATTAAGGTTCAAGTAGTGGAAGATCACATCGAGCATCAACAAGAAGTTCTCCAACTCTTAAAGGATAACCTAACTTTGGCACATAATAGAATGAAGAACCAGGCAAATCAACATTGCAGTGAAAGAAGTTTTCATATACATGATTGGGTATTTCTACGGCTACAGCCATATAAAAAAATGTCCCTCAAGCAAGATAATAAAGATAATAAATTATCACCAAAGTATTATGGTCCATACAAGGTGTTGCAAAATATTGATACCATTGCATACAAATTAGAGCTTCCTGCAGCTTCTCGAGTGCACCCAGTTTTCCATGCTTCATGCTTAAAGAAGGTTATTGGTGACAAGCTCCCAGTTCAAACAATATTTATAGAACTTGTCGAGGAAGGAAAAATCATATTGGAACCTAAAGCAATCATAGAAACAAGAACTCGATAGCTACAAAATTGATCAATTTCAGAGTATCTTGTCAAGTGGAAGGACTTACCCATTGAAGATTCCACATGGAAGGAAGAGAATTTTATACATAAGCATCCAAAACTACTCAAGCGTTGAGGAAAACACTTTTTTGAACATGCTAGGTCCCTATAATACTAGTGATTCCCCCATTACTATTGTCATTGTAGCCCTTATTATTATTATTGTACCCCTATTGTCCCCGTATTGTTATTATTATGCCCCATAGAAGCCCACTATTGTTATTATTGTGCCCTTATATTATTATTGTTATGTAGGCATGGATTATATTGTGACCCCTTAGACTCCCATATATAGAAAGGAGGTTTTTTTGTATGCATCATCCAAGAATTGTTCATTTGTGTAATGTAAAGGAGGTTTCCTCCTCAAAGAGGTTGATTTCTAAGGCGTTGATCTTTCTTTTCTATCTTTTTTTGAGCTGGTTTCATAACATCATGCCGGAAGTATCATATCAAATCTTGGCAGGATTGACAACTAGGCTACATTGGAAGAAGAAGGAACCTTGGCCCACTCTTCCATTGTAGATCAGGTTATACGAGATACAAAGTTTCAAGCATGCGGATGTTGAAGCAGAGCAGATGAATAAGTATCCATTCGACCTCTGAAGTTACAATTCCTATGACCCGCATTAACTTGTGTAATATCACTACGCAAGAGTACAATTCAACTAGATCCGCGAGGCATGTCATTGGGTAAAGGAAGACCCATGGAGATATTGTTAGAACTCCTCTAGACTCAATGAACCGGTCAGCTTCGCTGTGGAATGGATAACGAAGTAGCAACAGCAACAGAATTGAACATACCAGTGCGCGAAAAGGGCAAGAGGAATATTGTCAACCACATGGAGGAAGAGAAATGCAGCAAGCTTCAAGTAGAACCACTTGTGTAGAAAGCAGCTTTGGCAATGGAGGAAAAGAGGCAACAACGGGACAAGAGAAATGCACAAAGGTAGAGAGAGAAACAGAGAAGGAGTTTTATGATCTGATGGAGAAATTTTAGAAGGAACAGGAGTTGTGCAGATAGGAGAAGGAAGTGCAACAAGAACATATACTTTAGGGGTGAACTTGTACAGATAGATGAAATTGTGCCCGTATAGGTAGTAGACTCATAAGAACAATGCACATCAGGGAGACAGGTTGAACCATCGTAGGAGTAGGACTTCACTCAGGAGATAAAGCAAGCACTTGAACAAATGGATATAGATATAGAGCAACAAGAGTTAGAGAAAGATATCGACCTCATGCCTCATCACCAAATGGTTGACCCACCAGCTTCACTAAACTTAGAAGAAGAGCAAGTCCCAAGTAACCAAGGAGACACTGAAATCCTTGGAGATCAGCCAAAAGGAGAGATGCACAACATCTAACGAATCTCAACATAGAGTTATCCAATCTCATAGAATGTCAAATTTGGATGATCATACATCTCATGCTCAGTTTGAGGAACAAGTGATCGTGTCTGATGTGCACAAGCATCCAGCATCATTGGCTCATGTTACCAGATAATATGTCAAAGCCACTATTGTAGGTTTTAACCCCGTATAGAAATTACCTGCATACGAATTCTAAATCACAGGAAAAATAAAAAATGCGAGATCATAACACATAAAACACATATACATAGAGATTTCCCACTAGATCTCAAAACCGAGACTACCATCTTGATTTTTCATTATATTCCTTTCAATGTTACAATACATATTTATGCATGCCGAAGCATCCAATACCATGGACTGAAAACTATCGTGTCCAAAACCATGGACCGAAAACCATCGCATCCAAAACCATGGACCGAAAACCATCGCGTCCAAAAAACATGTGCGAAAATCGTGCACAAAACCATAGGTGGGTCTGCCCAACCTAACATAGGGTCCAAAACCAAAATTTTCCGGGGTGCTGCCCCGGACCCCATAAAGTGGGGTTACAGGTACACCTCAAACCCCCTGTTAACTATGTGGAAAGAATATAACACAACCCAACAACTATCTCAAATGTTCACTTCCTGATAGCTGAGAATGAGCAAATGACGAAGGAGCTATAGATGTCCAAGCAGGGAGGAGAATTGGTTACAGCATCTGCCCAAGGAGAGTTGAAAACCGCAATACTGGATGAAATATTATCTCTTGACACGGTAATGTGGGCATTGTATTCCAAGTTTGGTATTGTGCAGAAGGGAGTCACCCATCTCAACAGGTGGTAGCAACGATGTGCTAAAAGAGTAGGTATCCTGTCCAACGCGCATGCTGCCATTGATTACATGCAAACATGGATACTGGGATGGGGTCCCCTAGGTCAATTTTGGGGAAAAACCCACGTTTTGGGGAAAAAGGAAAAAGTTTTATGTAAAGGAATGCAAAGTCTCCACACATTGTGATCGCAGAGTGCATAGATAGTTAAATAATAAAAAAGGGTTAACCCTCTTTTATGTAAGTTAAGTTGGCTTTTTGAAGAACTACCTGTGGTCCACGAACCATGGAATTGTATAAATGGGTGTGTCTTAGAGAGTCTAAGGCAAGAGATAGAGGATGAAGATGAATGAAAGGGGTCAATAGAAGGAAGATCATAGTAGTCTTAGAGGAGGAAAAGGCTCTGCAGTTGTGTGCACAGAGGCCTAGAGTAAAGTCCACTGATGAGTGTGTGGACTCATGCAGCTGAGTGCTCAAGGAAGTCTTGAGTGTGTAAGCTGTACTGATTATCAATAAAGAAGATTATTACTAAAATTGTGTTTATCCATTTAATTCTATTATGTATGTATTCACTTTATGATGTGATAAATAATTCTTGTATGAAATAATGATGTATTGATGCACGACTTTACATGGTTTATATTGTTACTGAATGCAATTGACATTAAGTGTTTACGTGAATATTATACTATTACATGTTAAAGTTATCTAACACTTAATAAGGTCTGAATAATTGTTGGGTTAGGAATAGTCTTGGATGCACGTAAGTAGTTGATTTACCTATTCAAGGTCTGAAAAATCTAGTCATAGATCTTTGTGGAGGTCTAGAGGCTGATTAAAGGAAGTTACATTGATAGGCCATAAGGGCTTATTCATCTGCACGAAGGAAAACATAGGGCACAAAATGACATCATGTTGATCTTTGGTTGTGAAAAATTGGTTCCAACATCCCCCCATACTGCTTTTGGTGAGACTTCAATATGCACTCCACAGATTGATGCTGAAAGGGCCAATAGTGTAGCAATTTGTTTGGCACAACTAACTCTAAACTTGGGTCAGGACCCATTAAGCCAACAAATGGTTCTGTTGTGAGGACCGACTTCTACATATAGAGATGTGTGATGTTGCATCATTGGAATCTGACAAAGAAAGAAATTGAGAAGTGGTTAGACAGTAAGATCCATGAATTTGCAGCGCAAGAGAAAAATGTGCCTGACTAAAGAACAGTGGTTGGAAAGATATCTATACACAGAAATACACAAAATTTTCTTCTGCACCTTCCTGATTGAACTATACAAGTGGACTGCTAAATTGGCAGATTACCAAGGTAGGTGGAGGCTTGACGGTCTAATAGTGTGGATCCTGGAGCTAGTGTGAAGTTTGGAAGCTTATGAAGTTAAGATCATACACATTCTCGATCATTGGCTGGATTGAGTCATAGGAGGATTTGTGATAGAATTCGCAGTCGATACCTTAGTCAGCTATAGTGAAGCATAACAGTGCTTTTTCAAGGGACCGCAAGGTAAGTATTTGAGATCTTTGAACACTTGGATTAAAATGCTCTTGTGTGAAAAGTGGGTTATGCCACTGCCTTGATGTTTGGATCTACCGGAAGTGGACGATTATTTAGAAGTCAAGAGAGAGTAGGTCCTGAATACAACCCATTAATAGAACCTCCTATGAGTGATGACGAGGGAGCAGTATAGGCCTCACTGCAAAGGGATGTATAGTTGATAAAGTAGGGTTTTCTATGAATACCTCATCTGCCCACACCACCTCCACCTTCACCTCTAGAACATACTCCTTCACCCACACCACTACCACCTCCACCACCATTCAATATGTTGAATACCATGAAGTTCCCCATTTTCAAGGGCTTGGGAAGTGAGGACCTAGATCAGTTTTGGTTCATTGTGAAGGCTCTATGGATGACACAAAATATTACAAATGATCATATGAAGAAGGCACAGTCGATTATTGCATTACAATATCCACATTGACATGGTACATTAAATACTGCACCAATAACCCACTAGCATCATTAGTGGACACTTAGACCGCTGTAAACAAAGAATTGAGTAAGCCCGGGTCTGAATCGTAATCAATCATTGGATTCAATAAAATCATGATGAGGCATGGTGAAATACCTTGGGAATTATATCAAATATTGGAGTGCCAGATCCACGAAGCCAACATGAATCTCACGGATAGTTAGCACTGCAAATGATTTCTAGCCTCGCTCCTGCCCCACCTAAGGGTGGATTTGTTGTAGCAAAAGATAGGGACCCAGGCGGAAGCCTTGGAAATTGTGATGAGATTACATGAAACACCTATTCAAGGTACTACTTTGGGGGTTCAGTAGATTCACGCGGAATTACGAAATCTCTGTGTGGAATTACAAAGCTTGAAGAAGGAAAAAGCGGCTTGACTAGAGGTGCACGAAGAAGTTTGGTGCCTCAAATGTAAAGTCTAGGGACATGATAAATTTCACTGTGCTATCTTCGCAAATTATATGACAGGAGGAGGGCCAATGCCTCTGAGGTAGGAGACTGCCGCAGGACCAAGTACAGGGCCTGCACTATGGTGCGCTATCTATCAGGTAGCTAGAAAACATGTAATGAACAATTTTCACTTGCTACCAAAATTTGTACAAATGTTGTAGCAATTATTCTGCAATTTTTGTAAATCGGTGGGCCACAATGAGCATAATTGTCATAGATATGAATTGATGATGGAAAGAACACTTGCATATCAAATGCAAATAGAAACTCAACCTCCAGATCTAGGTGCTGGGGGGGCTTTCAGAGGATATCAGGGGCGTGGATGAGACCGAGGAGGAGGAGGACTTGGTAGAGGTTGGGGACAAGCTATTTTCTATCATTGCGGATTGCCAGGGTACTATGCACGGGAATGTATGAACCAGACATGCTCGTCATGCTGGTATTGTACCAGTTTGACCACGCGATAGAAGAATGTCCTATATTGATAGCTAAGATGTAGGAGAAGAAGGCACAACCTCAACAACCTACCCAAAATCTATAAATGATGAGGGTCGTGCCATGCGAGGAGGATCCCAACATGAAGATTGTGTTGTGAGGCTGAATGATGACTAGTGATGACAAAGGAAAGAAACCCGAAGAAAGTGAGTGGATTCATAAGGCTCTAGAAAAGGAGGTTGGGTTTGATCCAGAGTGCGCAAAGGAAATGTTCATGGAAGTGAAGAAAAGCTTCACTAAGGCCTCTACCTAAGGAAGCTGGGATAAATTAATTGAAGAAGTTGACCCCTCTATGCTTACCACCTTTTTGGAGACTTGTATGAATTTATTGCATGATAGAAAGAATATAAAAGGGCTACAAGAACTGATAAACAATTGTGCTAGTAAGGAAAATCCTCCTGAAGGACACCATGCCGTTAGAAATATAGGAAAACATAAGACAAGAATAGGGCACGAAATGAGGCTTACTGCGCAAATAGGATAGTATGAGATGGACCAAATTATTTTGGATCTCGGGTCAGATGAGAATGTTTTGCCTAAATGGACATGGGAAATAATGAGGTGACCTATGCTAGTGTGGTCTCCAATTCAATTAAGTATGGAAAACCAACAAAAGATTATCCCTATGGGGTGTTTTCATGGAGTGACTATAGATATAGAAGGTGCGAGTGCGTTGGCTGATTTCGAAGTGATAGAGATTATTGATGACAAAAATCCACACCTCATGCTCTTGGGAATTGATTGGGCTATCAACATGAATGGGGTTATCAATTTGAAGAAGCAGACTATGTCATTTGAAAGAAAATCGCTTTATGTAGTATTACCATTGGACCCTATAGAAGGACCACACTATACTGAACTGGTCCGCAATTATGATGAAAATGATGATGATTTGGATTAGATCTATAAGATAAAAACACAAGTTCAAGATTGGGTTAATCTGACAGCTGATGGATGAATTGCATGGGGCCAAGAAACTTCATGTACATTAGATTCAGATGAAGAGTTGGAACATTGGCAGAATAGATTGCACGAAGTATCTACGTTATGGTGTAATATGATGACTAAATCACCACGTTGTGTATCATCGAAGGTAATAAATTTTCCTTATTATGATGGTCTAACTAATGTAGATAAATTTTTGGATGCATTTGAAAGGGAAGTACCTGAGAAATATCACTTCCAAGCATTGGATTCAGCACTGTGCACTACGCCCTCATGGTGGTAGGGTAGGCATAAAGGCAATTTTGAAGAATGGCGCGAGTATAGAAGAATGATGATATTGTGGTTTGGTCATCCAAATGTTCAGTTAACTAAGAAATACGATGTAAGAGATGATTCGTGTGATCATTTAGCAAAATGGTCTAAGGTCTATGGAAAGGTGTTGCAACCAGAGTGGGTAAATATATTCTGTGACACTTTAGACAACATTCCTATGAATTGGTACCTAGGAATGGAACTATGCCATGGCACCAAGGAGTGGGATATCTTAAGGGAAGGATTTTTAATGACCTTCATCTTTGAGGATAGGTTTGAAAGCATTGACGAAGCATTGCAGGAGGTTAAGGCAACAATCTTCATAATACTGCATGATCCTTTAGAATTGATTCAATCATATTAGAGCACTGAGCTGCACCATGTTCTGGAATGCTACAATGTGACTACTGAAGGAGATGATGAGGACCCAAGGAATATTAACATTCCAAAGGAAGAAGGCCACCACGAAGTTGAAGGACCACAGATAGAGAATCCAAGCATCACCACACCATTGAATACTAGGCAAGTAAACATCAGCATAGAAGTGGAGCTGAAGTTTGCAAAGATTAGGGATTATTGGGATGATTCCATAGTAGATAAGGTCACTGAGTTGCTCCATCAATATCAGGATTTGTTCCCTACAAAAGTTTTATACCTAAAAGGTATCATATGACACTTGGTTGTAATTGACATTACCTTGAAATTGGACGGAAAGCCGATTAAGTAGAGGCCATATTGCCTTAATTCCAAATACAAGGAAAAGGTCTACTTAGATTTGGATAAGATGCTTGAGGTAGGCACTATTGAACTTGTGGAGGAATCTGATTGGGTGAGCCCAATGGTAGTTTAGATAAAGAAACAGAAGAAAGAAATATGAATTTTCATAGACCTTAGGAAGCTCAACGATGCCTGCGTTCATGATCCTTTTCTAACATTGTTTACTGATGAGGTACTAGATAATGTTGGAGGGTAGGAGGCCTACTTATTCACTGATGGGTTCTCTGGATACCGTCAAATTAATATCGTGCCAAAAGATAGGAGTAAGACCACGTTCGTGACAGAGTGGGGATGTTTCTAGTATACATTGATGCCTTTTGAACTTAAGAATGCATCAGCGATCTTCTCGCACATAGTCATCGCTGTTAACGCTCAGGTTGTCCCTTGGCTCCTTAAGGGATACGGCCGAGGTAACACCAGACCAATCTTTGGACTGTGGGTCCTAGCCTACCTGCAATCAGAGAGGGCTCTCTCTTCATAATTTAGCTTTGTTTTGGGTGATCTTAGGCTATTTATTGAGTACAAGGGGTTTTGTTTTTTGGTGAGAAAGAGAATGGCTTCAAGCAGAGAGGTAATGCATCATGCAATGAATTTCAAACCATTGGGCATGGAGTCAGAGGAGCGGGACTGCTGGTGTGTTTTTCTTGGTCACGAGGGGAATATGGAGCAGATAGCTACTCATGAAACAATTATTCAGGTTAAAAAGGATGAAGTGGAGGTCAGAGATGTAAGGCAACTAAGATATCTTTGATCTGGCTGACCGAGGTAAGGCGGATGGATTCTATCTAGGAATAATTAAGATTTCCTAAATAAGAATCATACATGGGTGACAAAGAAGTAATATGCTCCATGAGGTATTCATATGAAAGCTCTTAGTCAGAACAAAAACATATAGAACGTTTGCAAAAATTTAGTGTAAATTGTTGTAAGGCCAAATTGTAGATTAGTCCTCCTTTCTGCAATCGAAAATAGTGAATGGATTCTATCTAGGAACAATTAAGATTTCCTAAATAACAATCGTACATGGGTGAGAAAGAACTAATATGCTCCATGAGGTATTCATATTAAAGCTCTCACTCAAAACCAAAACATATAGAACGTTTGCAAAAATTTAGTGTAAATTGTTGTAATGCCAATTGTAGATTAGTCCTCCTTTCTGCAATCGAAAATAGTGATAATGAAACCAATATATGTGAACTGATATTATACAGACGAGATATTTTATTAGTCCATATGACAGCGTGAGAATTTGTTGATCATCCTTCAACATTTTTAAAAAGAAAAGGAAAGCATAGTGGATAGTCCATTATCTAATCCTTTGAATAATCTTTGATCTCTCAGCCAACAAACTTTCAATGATACAGCGCAAACCAGTTGGATTGGAAGTTTTAAGGAGATGAGAAGCACAAAAAAAATCGTTATTTTAGCATATCAAGATGAAGGTGAAGAAAGCTCTATCTAGGAGGTGATAAAAAATTTCTTGCATAAATGCCAGAACATGAGCGGATTCATTGAGATAAGAGGCAAATGGAATCAACATTCATTACCAGTTCAGAAGAAAACATAAAGAATAGCAGACCTTGAGCATAGAGTGTGGCTCAACAAATTCTAGACTAATCTTTCTATCTGCTATTTAGATGGCGATATGTGCACATCATGAGCATGAAACATAAAGAAAAATAGAGATGAGAGGCACTTGTTGAGTTATGTGGCAGCTTTAGAATTCCGTAAGGCCCCCTTCAAAAAACAAGACACAGCACATAGTCCATTTCCGAGAAAAACTCCCGCAGTCTTTGATTAATGAATCGTACTAGAAGTACACAACCAATCTCTATCAGGGTTTATCGACCAATTATTACTTGTTTCTCTCCCGCCTTAAGACTGACTATGGGGTGGTTTATAAAGTGAAAGATTTACAGCCTTCCCTTGAACAAGTGTCATAGGGAAAATATCAAACAAATATCTCTAGATCATATCTGGAAAAAATATCTATGAATTAAATGTCTTTAACTCATTGCTGGGCTGGGAATTAATACATAATTATCTAAACAGAGCTGCGCTGAGGCAGTTGGCAGCTTAAGTTATGTAACTGAGGGCTGTGCTTTGAATACTCCTGTCCGTATCCTTCAGGCGGTTCTGCTGCTTTTATGTGGCTTCGAGATTTTTTTAATATGCACTGGTGAGCTTAGATGGCTCTGAGCTGCTCTATTTATCTTTGCGCTATCCCTTTGCTGCCATCTAGCTTCGTGTTTTAAAGTCCCCTGCTGATATTCGTAACTGATACTCTTTGTCGGTGTGCTGATATTGCTTCGCTGTCATACCGGGCATTCACTTTCCTCTAAAACACTTCAAACTGTTCAATCGCCCCTGTCTTATCTCCTGTGATCATTAATACAACCTCCAGGTGTATTAGATTTGTTTATCTGGCTGTGACACAGCAAGCACTTTCAGATATTTTAAAAAACAGAGCAGGCGTTGTTTAGTGCCTCTTTGTGCCACGTATTACCTAATCTGAGTTTCTCATTCTCATATCTGTGTACGTTGCTCCTAGACTTCTCTCGCTGATCAGTGCTTCTTCCAGATGTCTCAGAATGATCAACGCTTCTTCCAGATGTCTCAGAACGATCAGCGCTTCTTTCAGATGTCTCAGAACAGGAGACTTTTCCACAGTTGATATAAATTTTCTCAACTGTCTGATATAATCTGGATAGAGCTCCAAATTGCAGTTGAACGTGTTGCCACAACCAGAATAATTATAGAACTCACCTCTGGGTGCAAGCATGTAATAGACACCATTATCCAGGCCTCTAAAAGACAATGTTGGACCCATCTCATTTCCTTCCGCAATGTGATTAGATACGACGTCCATCAGCACCTCAATGCCACACTTGTGTGCTTCTCTAACGAGCATTTTAAATTCATGAATTGCATCTCGTCCACAATTCCTAACACCTGCAGCAGCATATCGAAATTTATCTTGTGATCACCCATAATAGGAATATATGAGTAATATTCCAATTCATTAAACTCCTGACAAGGCATGAGCTCAATAGTATTGATTCCCAATTCCTCTCCACAGTTCCAGCTATTATTATGATCCTCGCCATCATTATTGTCTTCCCCGTTTGCCAAATTATGCTTCTGATTGTATGATACAAGATCAACTAATGAAAAGCCATCATGCACACACATAGAATTGATACTATGCCATGGTTTCCTGCCTCCTTCCTATCTGATAGCTGAATAATGTTGGATCCATTTTATCGTGCATACCAAAGGATGCCAGCAATTCTGTAAAGGAAAACAGTGGTTCATTCTCGGAATAAGGTTTCATACATTCAAACAATGGTTCTTTAAACTCAACTTGTTGATCATCACAGAGACAATCATTAACAGAAAATTCCCAGTCTACTTGAGGAGACAAATCTTCTGCGCCAACTAGAGGACTACATTTTGATTGCTTGCATGTTTTTGATTCTGCAATGTATTGGTGGTCACTTGATAGGGAAACCTGACAAGAATGCTCCAAACCAGGTTCCAATTTAACCATCGCAAACTTCTGTTCTTCCCAATCTCATATTTTCAGAAGTTCATTTGAAGCATGTCTAGGCTTGCCATGAATTACAACCAAAGGCTTACTGTCTACTTTATTGAAATTCTCAAAATGATCCCTATTAACATTCTTTTGGGATCTTTTGACTGGCAGCTTTCTTCTCTTGACAAAGGAATCCCTTCCAGTATGTGGACACAATGGTCCACTCTTCTTTCGACATCTGTGACACTTGAATCCACCCAATTGAACAATATTCTCCAGATTAAGTCCAAATGCATCTCCATGAAACCATTCTTTTGGAATAACCACAAAACTCCAGCAGCTCTAAAATAAGTCCGGACTCAGCTATTAATCGGCACAATTCGAAAAGCTCTATTTTTTTACAGTTCTGGCAGAATCCAACCCGACATAAATCACTGGCAAAACTCTGAAAATTATGAGTGAAATAATTTTCTAAGGCACAAATTCAAGCTTCCATCTGAAAGGCATTTTATCTGGAGGGACAATAGATTATTATTCTGCAGATGATGACACAGAAATTTTTCCATTCTCCAGCCATGGCAAAACTCATGGAAAGTAGTGAAGCTGAGGGTCATGAAAACAGTCACATGCCATATTATAATGACGCACCTACTTGAAAGGAGAGCTGCAAGATAAGGGATCATTTATGCACTTCCAATCCAAAAGAGGATAATGCTATTGGACCAAAAATTATAGGTAATTTCCCAAACATAGAAACAACTTGTTACAATGCACCTTTTATAAGTAATAGCCTTTCTCTTGGATCAAACCACCCTGGAAACTATCACATGTCCACCCTAATGAAGTCAATGCACCCAGGGGCTGCCATTCATAACAATGGTGATGAATGACCATCCCACAACCTTTTCACTGATAGTCAGGAGGCAATACCGTGAGTCTGCAGGCTTTACATAGTTTACCTATTTCCTCTGGGACTAGTTCATTGGCTGTGCCATGCAATTGAAAACCCATAAGGTTTTCTTGTGAAAATTCATTTGGTAGCTCAGCGACCATGTTATCTATAGTGTTTGATGGAATGATGAGCCCATTGTATGGAAAACCTTGAGGTTTAACTCCCGGAGACTGAGAACATATACCTATTTCTTTATTAGATAAGATATCAGATGAATTCTCAATAATTCCTTGAGACAGATCAACAAGATCTTCCACTTGATCATCCTCAGATTCCTTTAAAGGTTCTTTGATCTTTGGCTGAAGCAGATGGCCTGGAAGAAACCAGAAATGGTGGTTGTTTGATGAAGTGCTGAGATGACACAAGAGAAATCTTTTGTGTGTTATTTTTCAGCCAACTCTTGTTTGACCAATAAGACCTTGTTTGACCAATACTTTCTGTTGCAATTCTACAATATCTTTGTCTCAGTCATCTAATTTTGAATGTGCAAGTTCCAATTTAGTGCATGCCTGCTGAAGAGCCAATTTATTATTTTCATTCTCCTTCACAAGCTTTGAAATTTTGTCTTCATGCACTTTGATGGAATTGACTGTGGCACTTTTCTCTGCAGAGAGCACTTCATTTTTCTTTTGAGCTCCTCTATCTTTCTGTCCCTGACTTTTATAACATTGAGAAGAGATGCTTTGATTTAGCATAATCTCTTTCACAACCATTAAAATAGAACTAAAGGTTGATAGTCCTTTGTAGTAGTAGCAGAAAATGCTGAGCTAGTTATGGTTATATTTCAACCAATGGAGGGGATATGTATTTAGAGGGATCTCGTATATGTTTTTAGTATGGGGAGGGAAGAATAACTAAGATTTAGATAATAAGTTAGAAGTTAATATGTAATCTGATCAGAGAGTGCTAAGGATAGGAATCTTAGGCTTTTGAAGGGGAAACAAGACATTTTAAGCAGATTAGGGGAAGTTAGCGAGTGTTTTGAGGGAAAAAGGGAAATTCAGGCATGCCTCACTTGAGCTCCTCCAAATTGAAACTGCCTTATGCTTGAGATGTGAATGGATATGATGCTTGAGAACAGAAAATGAAACGGATCCCAAGCCATGATTCTGCCAGCACAAAGCTACCTACCTGGCCTACTATCCTAACACTTTTTTCTTCTCTTGGTTTGGGTGCCCTTGAACTAGCATACCCAGCCTTTCAACCTTTCTTTCAGCTATCCTCCTATCTAAATCGACCCTTGTCTCTTCTGGGGCTCAGATTAAGCTGATGAGCGCCCTAGTTTCTCTACCTATTTACCAATCCGCCAAGTTTTAAGCTTGCTTGGCCAGATATTCATCTTTATACTCTAAGGTAAGCAATTGAAACCCAGGGAAGCCAAGATTAAATTGTTTGGCCTTCCCTTGACTGAACAGCTCTTCAAAATTTGAATGACTTATCTAAATGAAACTCTCTAGAAATATGGAACCTTTGCAGTAATAAAAATATGACATATTTGGCATGCAAACCGTCAATAATGAATTATGAACCCCTATTGCAATAGGAGGCTAGCAATGGCTCCACTTGGGGATGGCCTTTTCTTGTGAAAAGCCAAGAACAACAGGTCAGACTACCTTGATCATCTATTGTCATTGTAGACTGCAACACTCCTTGGTTGGCATAGGCAGACCTTTGGATGAATCTGGGTTCAGGATCAATGTTTCTGTTATTAAGATGTTTCCTGCATCTGAATTAACCTTTCCTAGCTCTGTGTCATACATAGATGAACAAGGAAACTTTACAAACGATGGGGTAAAACGAGCAATATGGAATGCTATACCCAACTCATGAGCATAATCAATATCAAAAACTAACACAACATCTTCCTCTGTTGAGACCTCTTACTGTTAATGCAACTTTCTGTTTTATCCAAGGCCATAAAAGTTGTAGAATCAAAACAGTCTACCCAATTCTTTACCATTATATCTATTGCTCGACAAGCATGTGATTTCATGTGCGTCACAAGAGCATGGCGAGTTCCTCCATAAAGAGACATAATAGAAACAAGTTGTGCTGCAGTTTTCTTCGCAGAGCACTTCACTGCAGCAGTCAAGAATCCTTCCATTGTTGTCGAACCATCAATACGGACTACTTTATCCATTCCTTAACACAAGACAAAGCAAATTGTTAGTGTTCCCTTCTTTGTCCAGCCAGTTCAAAATTGGACCAAGTGTAGGCGCAAAAATATGATCCCAATGTGACCACTCCTCTAGATCTGATAGCATAGGTGCTTTTACTAAGCACTCCAAAGCATCAGCACTAGTCATGTGATCAAATGCTCTAGCTATTTGTACAGGCTCAGATATCCACTTTTCAGAAATAGCTAAACTCAGACTTGAATGATCACTTGTGTTGTTTGTTGCCAACAATGCAGCTGAATACCTTGTCTTCTTTTGTTTAGAATAATTTTGGAGTTTCTTAATATAATTCAAGACTTCCTCAAAAGAATAACTATCTGGTAGCTCAAATGTGATCAAAGGAAACTGCTTATACAAAAGGGTATTGACTTCTTCTCTAGTGAGCAATACATTTTCACCATTTTCTAATGTAGCTTGTGACAAAAATTCCAACAGTTGGTTATTTGCAATAGAAGTTGTTAATGATAAGTTTTCACGATTATGCACAACCAGTTTTTTAATTATTTTGTTAGGAAACTGAGAAATGTGATCTTTCAAAATCTAAAAAGTCACCAAAGCCTAAGATTGTAGAATCCCTAATTGAAAATTGTTTCATAAGCCATTTTTCACAGTCCCATTTTCATTGAAATCACCTTGCTTTGAACATGCACTCAGATTTCCTCCACTCAGAAAGGAGACTAAGGGCATCCTTAACAAGAATCTTTGTCCTGAATCCAATGTCTGCCACAAACTTTCTACTATGAACCTGAGGCGTTGCATAAGGAGCATTAGAACCCAGGATAGACCTAATCTCATCACAATCAAAGAATAGGTCAGATGGAATATAAAGCTTCCCATCAAGTCTTGATTTTACCCAACAATATTCATGAATCTTTAAAACACATGAAGACTCTGTGCACTTTCCTTCCTTCCCATCAGGATTACCACAGAAGTAAGTAGCTTTTTTGGCACCATATAAGTCATCCCACACATTATCAAGAAATTCAAGGAAATGTGAACATTGGTCTACATATGTGCTTGAACTTGACAAGACTTTCAGTATATCTATTAACTCAGGAGATTCCCAATCCTTTACAGTCCAGCACACTGAATTTGCATTCCCTTCCCATGCCAAGTGTTTCCATATACTACAACATCGATCTTGCAGTTTCTTCTCAATATTAACTACCTGCATAAGATCAGTGACACCAAGTTCTTTGAAAAAGTTACGCAACTGTAACACATTCCATGAGCTTTCTTCATTAGAAGAAAATTGCAGGTAGACACTATCAATTTCATTCCAGATAACATTTGTGCCAGCAAGAACTTTGCTCATATCAGCTGAATTACCAAATTCCCTTCTAAAGTGAAGTGGTTCAGAACCAACATGTATATATCCGTTGTTTGTTATAATTAAGGCCTTCTTTTGTAGCTCTAGTATTAATTTTGGCCTTTCCAATTTGCATAATGAGCAGTCCGACTGCAAATGTATCATGACAAAGGCCATATATTCAGCCAAATTAAACTTATCTTTTATCAGGCATTTAGAATTTGTCATTGCCTGTAAAATGTATTTCATCACAACTTCATGTGCTGACAACTGACCAACACCAACACGATGAAGCATGTGTACAATCACATCTGAATCACCTCTGCTCACAGCATCTCCATTTGCCGGGCAGAGTAGGAGAGAAGGGTGCACAGTTCTTAGCTCACAATATAACTTAGGGAAGTTCCTTCAAATATATGTACCATCAACTCCAGAACGAGTTCCTTAACAGCGTAACCAGATAGAATCTTCTCTAACTGAACTATATGATCCATCACAAAGTGGAATAAAGCGAATTTGAGCAAGATCACTAAAGAAATCAAGTTTTGAGTTTACCTGGAAAAAGGACTCATGTTCAGTGGGTTGGTGGCTCAAACATTCATAAAGAACAACAAGCCAGGACCCTATCCAGTTCAAGTCCAAATTTCTTAAATCATCCCCTCTATTGCATACTGACTTCATCAAATCAATCAAGATTCTTGGTCCAAATGTGTCCACACCTAAAGTTGCTGCTAATGGATCTGACAAAAGGACATCTCTTTGTAGATAACCAATACAGAGATGTTTATTTATTAAGTCATCAGGTAAAAGAATGCGTATCCGATCATTCCAGACTTGGAGAACCATGCATGGGAGAGCCCATCATTTATCCTCACCCTCTGAAGGCAAGCAGGGAGAAACCTGTAACTTGGAAAGAATCATTCGTGGAAGTGGAGAGAAAAGACCTAATACTTCACCCACCAGTGGGACAAAACTCATATAAAGTGAGACAGCTTTCCCTGGGTTGTCCTGATAGCAGTGAAGAGACCTAAAAGATTTTGCGACATTGACAAACAACTCTGGATACTCTGAAAGAAACCATTGGTTCCAAGCACTGTCACCATCAACCTCCTCCCTGGATGATGACAGTATGAAATCTCCTTGAAGAATAAATTTCAAACCATATGCTCGCAATGGAAGGAATGCAAATACTAGCTGCTATTCAAGACAAGGTACAAACTCTCCAGTAGAGTCCTGACATAATGTGAAGGCCATAGCAATTTCTGTGCTTTGTACTCCAGACCTCATAGTACCAACATTCAACTTTCGACTTGCCACGAGCCAAGTAGTGCTTTCTTTATCATGTGAAACCTTCACAAGTCCATTACCAATGTCCTCTCTCCGCATTATCATTAACGAATCTGTCAGAGTATCCTTAACTTTGATACAGATAAGACGATGAAGAAATAATAATAATGATGGATGAAGATCTGCAAATTTTGATGCCCATGACCTCATCCCTATTCCTTCCATGGTTGAGCCTTTAAAAGGAATAACTATGCATGTATTCCAAACAGGACCCTCTAAATTCTCGTTTCCAGTTGCTAGCTCTCTACTAAACAATTCAAGATTGCATAGAGGAGGTACAGGGGTTGGCAAAATGAAGCCAAGTTCCCCCTCAGTGATATCAAATTTCATATGAAGGGCATTTGAATGAATTTCTGGTGAATCAGTTACCCGAAATACTGACTTAAAGCCAATGTCTTTGTGTCCAATATAGCCAGCACTGGAATCCTTTTTTGTTGAATTCCCAACATCACAAAGAACTCTGATGTTTTCAGCATTGAAGCCCAATTCATTATTCAATACCACAACACTAGCGCTTTGTAGGATAAATGCCAAAGTTGGTTCCACATGAGCAGGATAACAATTATCATCTGCATTTTGGACCAGTTCAAAGAGGAAATGAGAATCTTGAGAATACAGCTCTTGTGAAAGACAGTGCAATGCACGACTCAAACGAGCATGTTGTTTTTTCAGAAGAAGTGACTCATTACACTCAAGCTCCAAATCTAGCCCAAATTCATCACGTCGAATAGCTTCAATAATTCTTCTCCCATATTCATCCCGAATCCTTTTTTCTGAAATTTGAGTTAACCCATCAATTGTAAAGCCTTCACTTCCCAGCATGCAGCTGCCAAAATCCTTTAACATGGCCTCTGAACCATTATGATCATCAAAATGTTCATCTGCAATACATCAAGTGACCCTTATTTCGTCTTTATTGCATCTAAATCTGAGAAATGACTACCTTCCAATTGATGCACTCTATATTTGCTTTCTGTATCAAATTGCCCATTGTTCTTGACAGTACTCTTTAGTTCATGGCATTCTTCAGACATGCGAGAATGCTCTGCATCAAGTGAGAAAATTTGACAGTCATTGATCCAGTCAACAATACCAATGGAAAGGCCAATTTCATGGAGCATAACACGTTCATCATAGGCAACACATTCCTTTAAAAGTACTTGAGATACATTTGTTTCTAAAGCAGTCAATCCTGAAAAAAGATATGTGAAGCAAAGGTGCGGAATTCTGAAGGTATACAAAAAAGGCAATTCAATATAAATCTGGCAGCAACCCTGATAGCTTGATTAGTTCTTTCAACCTTTTGAGTTGTCCTATTATAATTATGTACAATATGTGCTTTTCCTATAAACAAGCCTCTCAGAGGACTGATTAGGCCTCCGCCTCTGAAAAAGTTCTTCTGGGGTTTCTTCAACAAACAAAGGCATAGCACACCTTGGTTCAACAGAACTCCTTACTGCTCTGTCCAAGATTTCATTGTTCTCCACAATTGTAGGACCACGAATCAACCAAAAATATAGAAGCATTCCTGTGTCATTTTGAAGGAAATATGGTGCATATCGCCTTATATGTGCATTCCCAAGAGGACTATATTCTTCAACCTGATGATTTCCAGGACAGTCATCTGATCTAAATCCATCCAACATATCCTTGATCATCTCATTGCCTCGAACAACAGCCTGCATTATTGCTTCAGTAACGTTTAAATTGAGCTGGGATAATGAGTCAATATACATATTTGTCATGGGTGATGTGCTCAACAGGCCATTGAGTTTGATGTATGAATCAGTCTTGCTCATCACCCACAACACTTATCTCTAAATAAGACTTATGACCCTTTTTGATCACACCAAGGTTAATTTGAGGCATAAGCCTTGTTTGATAAGAGCTAGAATACATGGAATGATTCCAAATAAGGAAATGTGTTTAGATGTGTCAAAAAATTTGAAGGGTCATTTGCAAACAAAAAGGAAACAAACTTTACAAATATCAAGATTAACATTAACCTGTTTGCACACCGGAGAAAGCTCCTCATGCCAAATCTGGAGCTAATAGTTCCAAGCCAAAGCAAACAATCATCTCAACAAAGCAATGCAACGTAAATGGTACCCTTGTGTTTTAGCAGGTCTGAGAGTGGTGTATTTGGAGGTCTAGGATCTATACATAATAATTACCACTACAAATGCCATTGAACCTTTTTACTCTAGCTTACAAATGAGTGGAAATGAGGCGCTTTTTTGAATCTGTGGATATATAAAAATAATTGTAAGCATCATCCACAACAGAGGAGTTAAGTGGACAGTAAAGGAAAGAAAGCAGAGATGCTGAAGATCCATTAGATAAATGTGGTAAAAGAAAATGACAGCATACTTGAAATAATTGTATTGACTGCGGCAACATTTTCCACCAGCAACCAAGTTTCTAACATGTGCTTTGGATAGATTTGCTTGAGTTCCACCTCTTTTTTGAATTTAGATGATGAAGGAAGGATGGTGTGGAATCAACCATTGCCTTCCTTTAGAAGATTTTTAGAGGAGCTTATCAAAAATTAAAAACCTTCAAAACTTTCAGATACTATACCCTGTGAGAGAGCTTCAACAACATCTTCTTGAGAAGTCTCTAGCTGGCCTGAAAAAGGTTTTCACAAGGTACAAGGTCTGAAATATGATATTACCATGTATTGATGGTCCTCAAATAGAATTTAGTTCACCAGATCTTGTGACAATTGTTTCTTTATGTATCCAAAATGTGAACTTGGTGTCATTTGTCAGGGAGACATTGTTTCCATAACTTTTTGGTTCGAAGTAATCGATTGCTTATATACAAAAAAACAAAACAACAAAAACAGGAAAGTTGTCATATGTACAAATACTAATATAAAAATATATACAGGGGAATTGTAACCTTTAAAAGGGATCTCGATAATGTTTCAACATTCGGCCATTGACAGGGTCGTCCTCCACTGTGCTGTCAGCTGCTGTTTTGAGAAAATACATGTTATTACCCTGCACAGCGCTAATGACAAATGGGCCTTTCCATAAAAAATCGAACTTTGCATGCTTCCCCTTGTCTTCTCTTCGTGAGTCCCACCTCAAAACTTTGTTTCCAACACAAAAATCCTCAGCCATAGTCCTCTTGTCAAATATTTTCTTTAGCTTGTCTTGTAAGATCTGAGCTCTGTTGTAAACTTGCTCTCTAGTTTGCTGAAGATGAATGGTCTGGTTAATTCTTCGTTGAATATCATTTGGTTTAGCTTGGATTTCCTGTAGTAGCTTGATAACGGGAATGCCCAGGGAAGATGGAAATTTGGCCTCCATACCATATACTAACTCATAAGGGCTCATCCCAATGGACCTCTTGGTTGACAATCTGTCTGCCCAAAGGGCATTGATAAGTTTTTTGTGCCAGTTCTTCTTGTTTTCTTCTAGCATTTTCTTGATGATATTAATCAAGCTTTTGTTGGAAGATTTGGCCAAGCCATTGCCTTGAGGATAATAGGCTGTGGAGTGGCCCAGGGTGATGTGGAATTTATGGCAGAAATTAATCATTTTTTTGGATTTGAAGGCAGCGACGTTATCTGTAATGATTTTCACAAGGCAGCCAAATCTGGAGAGGATATTGGTTTCGAGAAATTGGATAATGGTGGAGTCATTGGCTTGCCTACATGGTATGGCTTCAATACACTTGATGAAATAGTCGGTGGCTGTAAGAATCCATTTGTGTTGGCATGAGGAAGAGGGATGGATTTCTTTGATGAAGTCAAGACCCCATTGTTGGAAAGGTTTTTCGGTTGAGATGGGTCTAAGGAGCAAGGGCAACAACTTTCTTTTGCCTTCAAAGATCTAGCATTTGTGGCATGAGGCAGCAAACCTTTTTACATCTGCAAACAAAGAGGGCCAATAGAAACCCGCCCTTAAGATCTTGTCAGTAGTGGAATTCCAATATAAATGCCCTCCATAGTCCCCTGCATGGAACTCCTTCATAACATGGTCAGTTTCATTGATAGTTAAACAATTCAACAATATTCCTTCATGGTTTTTCCAAAACAAAGCACTATCTATGACACAAAACTTTGACACCTTCATTTTTAAAAATCTCTTTTTGGTCTTGGACAATCCTGGAGGAGCACATAGGTTTAACAATGTGTAACAAATATCAGCGCACCATGGGGATTGCAAAAAGGTCTCACTAATCTGTGGAGTCGCTAGCTCCTGTTCATTGTCCAGCTAGTTAATGTCTAAGGCTTGCAAATTGGTTTTAGATAGCAGTTTGGCTAAACCTTGTCCCTTTATGAGCTTGGTGGGTCTTATTTCAATGTCATATTCAAGGATATTGGCAATCCACTTGCCTCTTTTGTCTTCTAGCCCCTCTTGAGTTAATATGTCTTTTACGAAAGCATGTGGGACATAGGCGATCACATGTGAATATAAAATGTAAACTCAAAAATCCTTAATTTCCTTAACGAGAGCATAGGCCTATTTCTCCATGATTTAGTACTTCAAAGGAGCATCTCTAAGAGCTCTGCTAAAAAATGCAATTGGTTTTTCATTTCCTTGGTTGTCCTTTTTCAGAAGGACAACAGCTATCGTGTGATCTGAAGCAAAAGGAAAGATGATAAAATCCTTATCAAACTGCGGGCTCATGAGGACTGGAGTTTGGGTTAGTGCAATTTTAATGCTCTCAAATGCTTTCTTGGCCTCTAGAGTCCATTTCACCTTGGATTCTTTCTTTAATATGTTGCTTAACAGTCTTAACAGCTCAGCTAAGTTTGGGATAAATCTCCTTAGGAAATTGATTTTTCCAAGGAATGCCTGCAACTCTTTGATGTTTCTCGGATAAGGGATTTGCAGAATGGATTGGATTATTTCCAGATCAATTCTGATGCCATCTTTTGAAATAATATGGCCTAGAAGCTTGCCTTCCTCAAGGCCAAAGAGGGACTTCTTGGGGTTCAAGGAAATGCCATATTTTCTACATGTCATGAATACTTGCCTGAGGTGCTTGAGGTGCTCTTGGTCAGATTTGGAGAAACGGGTTAGGTCGTCGAGATAGATAACCAAGAAATCATGGATTTCCCTGGAAAATGCAATGTCCATGGCCTGTTGAAAGGTAGCACTTGCATTCTTTAGTCCGAAAGGCATCTTCACATATTTAAATGTTCCCCACGGTGTTGTAAAGCCTGTTTTGTCTTGGTCATCTTGGTGAACAAGTATTTGATTGAAACCTGAAAAGCCATCTAGTAAAGAGATTCTGGATGACCCCACTACTCTTTGGAGAATGTGGTCCATTTTGGGCTATGGGTAGTGGTCTTTAAGGGAGACTTGGTTCAGATTCCTTAAGTCTACACAAAGCCTAATCTCACCTGTCTTCTTTCTTGTGGGAACAAGATTGGATACCCATTCCGAAAATCTAATGGGTGCTATAATGCTAGCCTCAAACATTCTTTTCACTTCCTTTTCGATCAAAGGGAGAAGGACTTGATTGATTCTCCTTAGTTTTTGTTTGAAGGGCTTTTGATTTGGTTTTAGAGGGATGGTATGTTGAATAACCGAGGGGTCATAGGACTTCAAGTCCTCATAAATCCAAGAGAATATATCTTGGAACTCTTTGAACAGGTCAATATACTTTGGTTTTTGATCAGGTGGCAAAGATTTGGACATTTTGATCATTTTGGGCTTCTCTACTATTCCAATATTATAGTCTTCAATTGCAGTATTTTGAGGTTGTATTTTTGGTTTTTTGGGGACATCGTTTGCATCAAAGATGTCTTCTAATGGGGTGAGACCAGCGGGTAATAAATTGTCCTTTAAATCGATTATTTCAGCCTCTGTTTCAACTATTTCTCCTAAGTGTATCTGCTTGAGCTCTTGCATGTTTTTGGCATCAAAACTGGTTGGGCATAGCATTTTTATAGCCTCTTCAGCTGTTAGGGTTTGCTGATTTTGGGTTGTCGTTTGTTGTTGGTCACCCATGGTATCCATGTCGATGTTTAATTTTGAAAATTCTTGCTGCATAGTCAAAAAATTGTTAATTTGTGCATCGTCCTCAAAAACTTGCCAATCTTTAATATTGTTAGGGATAGCAGGCCTATGATTTACCTCAGCGGTGAAGTGGTGATTGGGCAAAAAAGGGAGCTTGCAAGTGCTAGCGAAAGTGGCTAGACTGTGAGCATGGATGTTATGGCTTCTCGATATCTTGGCAAGCTTAGATTCAGTAAAGTAATTGAGTACTTCTGTGGCAGCGGTCCTATAAGCTCTCAGCTTGTTGTTATTGGTGACAAAGTTGCCTTTCATTTGTTAGATTATCAAGTCGGAGTCACCTAGAATGGAAATTTTTGTAGCCCTGAGAGCTTTGATGAGTTTAAGGCCTAAAAGGAGGGCCTCATACTCTGCCATGTTGTTGGTGCATTTGAAATTCAATCTATAGGCATGACCCTCCACATGGTCGTTTTGGCTGTTATGGATCCATACCCCTGCCCCTGCTCCTAGCTTATTGGCTGAACCGTCAAACTCCAAATACCATAGGATTTCTTGATCTTGACTAGCATTGGGAGTTGAAATTATTCTTGGAGGGAGCATATTTGAATTTCCTGTTTCAAGAGCCTATCCTTGTGTGGTGGCTGCATTGTTTGTTTTGATAGTTTGTTGGGTAAGGGTAATTGATTCCTCAGTTATGCCTGCTTCTTGCTCTAAATCCAAAGGCTTATCATTGGTTGGGGGACTATCGTCATTGAACAGAATAAATGAATCCATGTCATAATGGATTGAGTAAATGGGAAAGTTTTGGGGCTTTTCCTCACTACTCACCACACACTTCATCTGTGTTTCTCTAAACAATCTCTTTGGTTGCCCAAAGACTGAGATAGTGGTGTAAGAGAGGTCTAATTGAAGGGATCCTTGGAGGTTTTCTCCCCAAGATCTTGACAAGAGCATCCCATACTTTTGTGGAATTTCAGCGACCACCACGTCCATCCGAATTGTTTTGTTGGGATACTAGGCTAAAGACACACATAGATCTTTGATTAAACCTAGACACTTGACTTGACTTGAATCGAAGGAGAATAGGTCTTTGTATGGTCTTGTGATATCAAGGTTCAGCTTTTCCATTACTTCTTTGGGCATAAGATTGTGTGAGGCCCCTGAATCAAACATAGCATTATGCAAAACTTTGTCGTGTATATGCAGGCTTACATAAAAGGGCAGAACAGCTCCATATGCTGGTTTTCCGTTAACCTCAGGACCGAATAACAGCTCAGGCATATCATCTAAAATATTGACATCATCTTTGGTCTTTGGCATTTGAAGTGTTTTTTGGATTTGTTTCCTATACACATCGTGTTTGGCAAGCTCAGAGAGGGGGATGGAAAATTTTAGTTTGCTTTTCTGCTTCTAAGCTAAATGGTTTCTCCAATGGAGTCTTTGTGTTGGTGGTAGCTAATTTCCCCCTTTCAAGTGTATTTTCTGTGATTTCCTACTGACTATCAGTGTTATGGTGAGTGCTACCTTGTGGTATCTTTGTTTTGGGAAGGTTTTGCAGAGTGCTATTCAAATTTTCTTTTGTGGGGGAAGATAGCAAAGGATGATCATTAGCAGACTACATGTTTGTTATGTCTTCCATAGTTACTTCCTACAGGTTTGGGATCGTGTCATCAACTGGTTCTGTAATAACAATCGTCCCTTTAATCTTCTTGTGCTATTTTGTTTGCTTTTGTTTGACGGGCTCAGGCACATTAATTGTTCTAGTCCTTAGTTTTTATTGCTTGTGCACTTCATACACAGCAGAGTCATAGCCTTGTTTGAAGTCAAAAGACTCTTCGGTTTGAGTCTAAAATTCACCAAAGTCTTGATCAGCTTGGTTTTGTTGGATAAGATGGCAGTCTTCTTGTGTTAAGAAAACCTGTTGTTCACTCTTTGAGCCCACCTAGTTTATATGAGTATCTTCTAATGGCTTGCTAGATGTCGATGCCTCCGTGTAGTTCTCTTGGAACGGAGGTCTTATATCATGCTCTGGGCTGGATTGTCTGGTGTTTGGGTTGTGAGTTTTCCTAAAATTTGGGTTCCTCATAGTGTTGCCTTGTGGTGCATCCCACGTAGACTTTTTCTCAACGGTTTCTATTCTATCTCCTAGTCTGTGCATGCCACTGAGAATAGCATCGAGTTTTTGGTCTAGGGCTGTAGGTTCCTCTTTAAAGGTGGTTCTTCATTCGGCTCTCGCTCTATTTATCTTGGCAATTAAGTTTGCCTCTACGCTCACAGCATCGTCTTGCATCTCTGCCAGGCTTTGAGGGGCTAATTCTCTTAACTGATAAGCCATGTCAGAATCAAAGCCATCGGGGAATTTATATAGAGCAAGATCAGGTGGAGGCGTAAGGTTCTGTGGGATTGCGTTGTAGACATTGTTAAACCTTGCACAGTAGTCTAACACAACCTCCTGAGGGCCTCTTTTAATGGTGTCGTATTCGGACAATATGTGCAATGGGTCTTTCTTCTTCTCCCATCTATTGATAAATGTGTGGTATAAGACTTCTGGATTTGCTACGGAATTGGCTGGGAGTGCTCTAAACCAAGGCCTGACATCACCTGTCAAACTTTGGACAAAAATCCTCATCCTCACACTATCGTCATTGATTTCATAGCTCTCAAAGTAATCTTGCATTTTCTTTGTATGCTGAAGGGCTGTGCAGGTACTGGTGCCATCAAAATAAGTTATCTTAGTCTAGTAGTCCTGAGGCATGGCCCAGGGGTTTCCAGGCAGCTGCAAAGGGGCATATCTATTAGCCATATTTACAGGGACGTGTGGAACTGCAGGGATGAATGGAACAGTTGGAACAACTGTGATGATGGGAGTGGTTATGGTAGTATGTGTAGTGAATGGAGGTGTGGACGAGGTGGAAGGTGAGGTAGATGATGAAGTAGGGAAAACAGGGGATGAGTGAAAAATAACTTTGACAGGGGTTGAACCGCTGCTTGGCTAAACTTTCTCAGGACTAGAATCAGCTAAATCTTCTCTTTGCTCTATCTTCCTGAGGTTTCTAGGGATTAAATTTGGATTTTCAGAAGTAGTTGGGGGCTTTGGGTCCGGATTCGACCTTGTATTACGTGAATGAGTTTTGGGAGCCAACTTCCAACTTGATAGTTGAAGTTATCTCAAAAGGTCCCCAGTGGAGGCGCCATTATGTTAACGCTCAGGTTGTCCCTTGGCTCCTTAAGGGATACGGCTGAGGTAACACCAGACCAATCTTTCGACTACGGGTCCTAGCCTACCTGCAATCAGAGAGGGCTCTCTCTTCATAATTTAGCTTTGTTTAGGGTGATCTTAGGCTAGTTATTGAGTACAAGGTGTTTTGTTTTTTGGTGAGAAAGAGAATGGCTTCAAGCAGAGAGGTAATGCATCATGCAATGAATTTCAAACCATTGGGCATGGAGTCAGAGGAGTGGGACTGCTGGTGTGTTTTTCTTGGTCACGAGGGGGATATGGAGCAGATAGCTGCTCATGAAACAATTAGTCAGGTTAAAAAGGATGAAGTGGAGGTCAGAGATGTAAGGCAACTAAGATATCTTTGATCTGGCTAAACGAGGTAAGGTGGATTGATTCTATCTAGGAATAATTAAGATTTCCTAAACAACAATCATACATGGGTGACAAAGAACTAATATGCTCCATGAGGTATTCATATTAAAGCTCTTAGTCAGAACAAAAACATATAGAATGTTTGCAAAAATTTAGTGTAAATTGTTGTAAGGCCAAATTGTAGATTAGTCCTCCTTTCTGCAATCGAAAATAGTGAATGGATTCTATCTAGGAACAATTAAGATTTCCTAAATAACAATCGTACATGGGTGAAAAAGAACTAATATGCTCCATGAGGTATTCATATTAAAGCTCTCACTCAAAACCAAAACATATAGAACGTTTGCAAAAATTTAGTGTAAATTGTTGTAAGGCCAATTGTAGATTATTCCTCCTTTCTCTGCAATCGAAAATAGTGATAATGAAACCAATATATGTGAACTGATATTATACAGACAAGAGATATTTTATTAGTCCATATGATAGCGTGAGAATTTGTTCATCATCCTTCAGCATTTTTAAAAAGAAAAGGAAAGCATAGTGGACAGTCCATTATCTGATCCTTTGAATAATCTTTGATCTCTCAGCCAACAAACTTTCAATGATACAGCACAAACTAGCTGGATTGGAAGTTTTAAGGAGATGAGAAGCACAAAAAAAAATCGTTATTTTAGCATATTAGCATGAAGGTGAAGAAAGCTCTGTCTAGGAGGTGATAAAAAATTTCTTGCATAAATGCCAGAGCATGAGCGGATTCATCGAGATAAGAGGCCAAGGGAATCAACATTCATTACCAGTTCAGAAGAAAACTTAAAAAATAGCAGACCTTGAGCATAAAGCGTGGCTCAGCAAATTCTAGACTAATCTTTCTATCTGCTACTTAGATGGTGATATGAGCATATCATGAGCGTGAAAAATAAAGAAAAACAGAGATGAGAGGCACTTATTGAGTTATGTGGTAGCTTTAGAATTCCATAAGGCCCTCTTCAAAAACAAGACACAACACACAGTCCATTTCCAAGAAAAACTCCCGCAGTCTTTTATTAATGAATCATACTAGATGTACACAACCAATCTCTATCAGGGTTTATCGACCAATTCTTACTTGTTTCTCTCCCGCCTTAAGACTGACTATGGCGTGGTTTATATAGTGAAAGATTTACAGCCTTCCCTTGAATAGGTGTCATAGGGAAAATATCAAACAAATATCTCTAGATCGTATCTGGAAAAAATATCTATGAATTAAATGTCTTTAACTCATCGCTGGGCTGGGAATTAATACATAATTATCTAAACAGAGCTGCACTGAGGCAGTTGGCAGCTTAAGTTATGTAACTGAGGGCTGCACTTTGAATACTCATGTCTGTATCCTACAGGCGGTTCTGCTGCTTTTATGTGGCTTCGAGATTTTTTTAATATACGCTTGTGAGCTTTGATGACTCTGAGCTGCTCTATTTCTCTTTGCGCTATCCCTTTGCTGCCATCTAGCTTCATGTTTTAAAGTCCCCTGCTGATATTCGTAACTAATACTCTTTGTCGATGTGCTAATGTTGCTTCGTTGTCATACCAGGCATTCACTTTCCTCTAAAACACTTCAAACTGTTCAATCGCCCCTGTCTTATCTCCTGTGATCATTAATACAACCTCCAGGTGTATTAGATTTTTTTATCTGGCTGTGACACAGCAAGCACCTTCAGATATTTTAAAAAATAGAGCAGGCATTGTTTAGTGCCTCTCTGTGCCACGTATTCCTTGATCTGAGTTTCTCATTCTCTGATCTGCGTACGCTGCTCCTAGACTTCTCTCGCCGATCAGTGCTTCTTCCAGATGTCTCAGAACAGGAGACCTTTCCACAATTGATATAAATTTTCTCAAATGTCTGATATAATTCGGATAGAGCTCCAAATTGCAGATGAACATGTTGCCACAGCCAGAATAATTATAGAACTCACCTTTGGCTGCAAGCGTGTAATAGACACCATTATCCAGGCCTCTAAAAGACAATCTTGGACCCATCTCATTTCCTTCCGCAGTGTGATCAGATACAACGTCCATTAGCACCTCAATGCCACGCTTGTGTGCTTCTCTAACGAACATTTTAAATTCATGAATTGCATCTCATCCACAATTCCTAACACCTGCAACAGCATATCGAAATTTATCTTTTGATCACCCATAACAGGATTATATGAGTAATATTCCAATTCATTAAACTCCTGACAAGGCATAAGCTCAATAGTATTGATTCCCAATTCCTCTCCACAGTTCCAGCTATTATTATGATCCTCGCCATCATTATTGTCTTCCCCGTTTGCCAAATTATTCTTCTGATTGTATGATACAAGATCAGCTAATGAAAAGCCATCATGCGCACACACAGAATTGATACTATGCCATGGTATCCTACCTCCTTCCTGTCTCACAGCTGAATAATGTTGGATCCATTTTATCGTGCATGCCAAAGGATGCCATCAATTCTGTAAAGGAAAACAGTGGTTCATTCTCGGAATAAGGTTTCATACATTCAAACAATGGTTCTTTAAACTCAACTTGTTGATCATCACGGAGACAATCATTAACAGAAAATTCCCAGTCTACTTGAGGAGACAAATCTTCTGCACCAACTAGAGGACTACATTCTGATTGCTTGCATGTTTTTGATTCTGCAATGTACTGGTGGTCACTTGATAGGGAAACCTGACAAGAATGCTCCAAACCAGGTTCCAATTTAACCATCACAAACTTCTGTTATGCACAATCTAATATTGTCGGAAGTTCATTTGAAGCATGTCCAGGCTTGCCATGAATTACAGCCAAAGGCTTACTGTCTACTTTATTGAAATTCTCAAAATGATCCCTATTAACATTCTTTTTGGATCTTTTGACTGGCAGATTTCTTCTCTTGACAAAGGAATCCCTTCCAGTATGTGGACACAATGGTCCACTCTTCTTTCGACATCTGTGACACTTGAATCCACCCAATTGAACAATATTCTCCAGATTAAGTCCAAATGCATCTCCATGAAACCATTCTTTTGGAATAACCACAAAACTCTAGAAGCTCTAAAATAAGTCCGGACTCAGCTATTAACCGGCACAATTCAAAAAGCTCTCTTTTTACAATTCTGGCAGAATCCAACCCGACATAAATCACTGGCAAAACTCTGAAAATTATGAGTGAAATAATTTTCTATGGCACAAATTCAAGCTTCCATATGAAAGGCATTGTATCTGGAGGGACAATAGATTATTATTCTGTAGATGATGACACAGAAATTTCACCATTCTCCAGCCATGGCAAAACTCATGGAAAGTAGTGAAGCTGAGGGTCAAGAAAACAGTCACATGCCATATTATACTAAGGCACCTACTTGAAAGGAGAGCTGCAAGATAAGGGATAAATTCTGCACTTCCAATCCAAAAGAGGATAATGCTACTGGACCAAAAATTTACCAATAATTTCCCAAACATAGAAACAGCTTGTTACAGTGCACCTTTTATAAGTAATAGCCTTTCTCTTGGATCAAACCACCCTGGCAACTATCACATGTCCACCATAATGAAGTCAATGCACCCAGGGGCTGCCATTCATATCACTAGTGATGAATGACCATCCCACAACCTTTGCACTGACAGTCAGGAGGCAATACTGTGAGTATGCATGCTTTACATAGTTTACCTATTTCCTCTGGGACTAGTTCATTGGCTGTGCCATGCATTTGAAAACCCATAAGGTTTTCTTGTGAAAATTCATTTGGTAGCTCAGCGACCATGTTATCTACAATGTTTGATGGAATGATGAGCCCATTGTATGGAAAACCTTGAGGTTTAACTCCTGGAGACTGAGAACATATACCTATTTCTTTATTAGATAAGCTATCAGATGAATTCTCAATAATTCCTTGAGACAGATCAACAAGATCTTCCACTTGATCATCCTCGGATGCCTTTAGAGGTTCTTTGATCTTTGGCTGAAGTAGCTGGCCTGGAAGAAACCAGAAATGGTGGTTGTTTGACCAAGTGCTGAGATGACACAAGAGAAATCTTTTGTGTGCTATTTTTCAGCCAACTCTTGTTTGACCAATAAGACCTTGTTTGACCAATACTTTCTGTTGCAATTCTACAATATCTCTGTCTCGTTCATCTAATTTTGAATGTGCAAGTTCCAATTTAGTGCATGCCTACTGAAGAGCCAATTTATTTTTCATTCTCCTTCACAAGCTTTGAAATTTTGTCTTCATGCACTTTGATGGAATTGACTGTGGCACTTTTCTCTGCAGAGAGCACTTCATTTTTCTTTTGAGCTCCTCTATCTTTCTGTCCCTGACTTTTGTAACATCGAGAAGAGCTACTTTGATTTAGCATCATCTCTTTCACAACCATTAAAACAGAACTAAAGGTTGATAGTCCTTTGTAGTAGTAGCAGAAAATGCTGAGCTAGTTATGGTTATATTTCAACCAATGGAGGGGATATGTATTTAGGGGGATCTCATATATGTTTTTAGTATGGGGAGGGAAGAATAACTGGGATTTAGATAATAAGTTAGAAGTTAATATGTAATCTGATCAGAGAGCGCTAAGGATAGGAATCTTAGGCTTTTGAAGGGGAAACAGGACTTTTTAAGCGGATTAGGGGAAGTTAGCGAGTGTTTTGAGGGAAAAAGGGAAATTCAGGCATGCCTCGCTTGAGCTCCTCCAAACTGAAACTGCCTTATGCTTGAGATGCGAATGGATATGATGCTTGAGAAGATAAAATGAAATGGATCCCAAGCCATGATTCTTCCACCACAACGCTACCTACCCAGCCTACTCTCCTAACATTTTTTTCTTCTCTTGGTTTGGGTGCCCTTGAACTAGCATACCCAGCCTTTCAACCTTTCTTTCAGCTATCCTCCTATCTAAATCGACCCTTGTCTCTTTTGGGGGTCAGATTAAGCTGATGAGTGCCCTGGTTTCTCTACCTATTTACCAATCCACCAAGTTTTAAGCTTGTTTGGCCAGATATTCATCTCTATATTCTAAAGCAAGCAATTGAAACCTAGGGAAGCCAAGTTTAAACTGTTTGGCCTTCCCTTGACTGAACAACTCTTCAAAATTTGAATGACTTATCTAAATGAAACTCTTTAGAAATATGGAACCTTTGCAGTAATAAAAAGATGACAGATTTGGCATGCAAACCATCAATCATGAAATATGAACCCCTATTGCAATAGGAGGCTAACAGTGGCTCCACTTGGGGATGGCCTTTTCTTGTGAAAAGCCAAGAACAATAGGTCAGACTGCCTTGATCATCTATTGTTGTTGTAGACTACAACACTCCTTGGTTGGCATAGGCAGACCTTTGGATGAATCTGGGTTTAGGATCAATTTTTCTGTTATTAAGATGGTTCCTGCATCTGAATTAACCTTTCCTAGCTCTGTGTCAGATTGTGCTGAACCTAAATAAATGGTTGTTCTACATCCCTTTCGAGATTTATCTAGGTCATGTGGTATGCAGGTAAGGATTAGTGGTGGACCCTGCTAAGATCGCGGCCATAATTAATTTGGAGGCTCCAAGAAGTGTCAAACAGCGACGCGCAACGCTGGGTCATACTAGATAATATCGGAAGTTCATCAAGGGTTATGCTTAGATTACCATGCCTATGGAAAGCTAATGAAGAAGGGCGCTACATTCTTTTCATATGAAGAATGTCAGTGCAACCTAGATGTATTGAAGGAGAAAATGGTCACCGAGCTGGTCCTAGTCTTCTCGGATTGGAAGAAGGAATTTCATGTGCATGTGGATGCTTCATGTATTGCACTAGGAGTAGTGCTGACATAGGCTGGCGAAGGAGAGATGGATCATCCTATAGCATTTGAAAGCAGGAAGTTTTTCAAAAGTAGAAAAGAACTATTTGATGACAAAGCATAAAGGGATGGATATGGTGTACACACTCCAAAAATTCAGGTATTACCTGCTAGGTCAACATTTCAAGATGTACACAGAACATTCTACATTGAAGTATCTAGTCAATAAGCCTGTGTGGCTGCTGTTGTTTCAAGAATATGATTTTGAGGTGATTGTGAAGTCAGGAAGGTTGAACGCGGGACTAGACTATTTTTCATGCATTGAAATAGGAGAAGAACTTACTAATTTGGAGGAGAGGTTGCTTGACGCATATCTCTTTGTGGTGTGTGTAACAGATAATCACTTTGCAAATATTACCCACTTTCTGACTACAGAGACAGCTCCAGAAGGATATACCAATCAACAAAGAAAGAATTGGTGGTGCATGTGACAGATTTCTTTGTAATTGCAAGGAATTTGTATAAAATGGGATTGGATGAGATACTTAAACGTTATGTGCTTGATTTTGAATGGAATAGTATCCTTGTTGAAGCTCATGGAGGAACTTTGGGAGGGTATTATGGAGGAAAAGAAATAGCGCAGAAGATTTTAAGCGTTGGATTGTGGTGGCCAATGCTGCATAAAGACTTTAAAGCATATTGTAGGGCATTTGATGCATGTCAGGGAATGGGCAAGCCATCATAAAGGGATGAGTTGCCTTTGAATCCCCAGGTGTCATTGCAGCCATTTGAGAAATGGGCAATTGAGTTTGTAGGACTGATTAAGCCTCCAGGCAAGAAAACTGGTGCACAGTATATCATCACTGCGACCGAATATTTGACCAGATGGGCAGAGGCACAGCCTGTGAAATATTGTACATGGGAAACAACAAGAAGATTCTTGTTTGAATATGTGTTAACTAGGTTTGGTTGCACAAATTTTTCGATGAGTGATCACGGTATGCATTTTCTCAATGAAACGATCAGCGCACTAACAGAAGAGTTCCAGGTTGACCATCAGAATAGTACATCATATCATCCTTAAGCTAATGGAATGTTTGAGGCTTTTAATAAAATATTAGAGAAATCGCTGACAAAGGTTTGGAACACACATCAAAATGATTGGGATGTGTGCATACCGGCAGTGTTATGGGCTTACCTAACTACTTGTAAAAATCTTATTGGTCAGACAACTTTTAGGCTGGTCTATAGTGTAGAAGCTGTGATGCCTATTGAGTACATCATGGCTAGTCTTCACATAGCAGCTTTCACAAGAATGGTGGATTGTGGAGCCTTAGAAGAGAGGCTCACATAGCTAATGGAGCTCTAGGAAGATAGGTTTTTTGTTGGATTCCATCAAGAGGTTCGAAAGGAACATGGAAAATCTTTGTACGATTGACACATAAAACTACATACCTTCAAGGCAGATGATTTGGTGTTATTATATGATAGTAGGTTTGCTGAGTTTCCAGGAAAATTTTAGATGCATTGGTTGGGACCATATGTTATCAAAGAAATTACATATGGTGGAGCAGTTCAGCTCGCGAAGTTGAATCAAGATCCATTTCCGAGAAGAGTAAATGGAAGCCGATTGAAGCCATACACGGGGGATCCAACCCAATGACCACATGATGGTAGCATAGTCTTAGCACTCTAGGAAGCTACAAGGAAGTGCAGGACTATAAACTACATTGCTTGGATTGTAGAGCTATGTGACAAGGGGGTTGTGCAAGAAAGTATGATGTCACAGTACGAGAAGAGGTACGAAGGGAGATGTGCTATAGTGGGAGGTACCACACAACATAGCTAGAAAATGACCATTAGAGTCACTGTTCATGATTTGATTTCTAGAAGATGGTTAAGAGGAGTGGGGAGGTGGCATTTAAGGAAATTAATGCTGAAATATTTGGAGATATGCCGCCAAATCAGCATTTATGAATGGATTTTGAGGGGAACATCGAATTTGAATTCAAAATCGCCTATAAATTATGTGTGGTTGTCCAACGGAAAACACTGATAGCACTAGAGTTGAATTGATCCACCATCCAGAAGAGACTGCTAGCACTGGAGGAGTTGTCGCCTTTGAGGGAGCTACTCCAGAGGTTATGAGCATGGATGCTCCAGCTCCTGTTCCTATGGTGTCGAGATCACCTAGGCCAAAGCCTACACCCATGAGAGAAGTCCCCAAACCTAAGAAGGACAAGTAGAAGAAGCCAATGCTAGTGCACAAGTCACCGAGGAAGCATGCTACTACCCAAGCCCAAAAAGAAAGAAAAACAACCGATGAAGGATAAATGGAAAGTGGTGGATTTAGAGGCTAAAGAGGGCATGAAGGATATAGACACTGAGGGGGAGGATCCTATCTCCAGGTTGTTGGATTATATCCCTCCGCATAAGGGACAGTGAAAATCACCAAAGATCCAGATGCAGAGAAGTTCTTGAGCCACACACCCTTGTTACCAGAGAGCATCACTTTTAAAGGTTTGCGCTTGGCATGGATTCCACATTTAAATTTGGAAGACTGGGATTTGGCAGACCATGAGAGGTTCCCCAACTTGCAATAGAGAACTACATGAAAAGAGTATTTTACAAGGAATCACATGTCATCGTGTTGGAGCCTGTGGAATGGATTAGCGGAGTGAATTAGTCAGGGTTGTTGAACCTGTTGTGGGTGCCCCACTACCACCACTCCAACATCAACCTTATTGTTATTAAGCAGTTGCTAACCTTGCTACGTGATAGATTCTTGTGGTTGAGCATGCTGATCCATATCATTGATATGTTGATCGATCGGATCACACTATTGCTGCACTTAGGGTTGAGTCTGGTGAAGGAGTTTGGCAGAAAGATGAGCAAACGTGACCTCGCAGAGAAAATGAAGGAAAAATTCAAGCTCGTGAAGAAGTCATGCGGTTATTCTATTATCTCAATCACTGACCCCTCAGTAAAAAATTCTACATAGCTCCTTGCTGGCAAATTCATGACAAAATTTCATGTGGATGAGGTTCGAACGCTAGTTATTTCACTAGTTGCACAATGCGAGGAGCGTGTGCAGTTCAATTGGTGGCACTAACTTGGTAGCGAGTTCCTTGTGAACTGTCGAGAGGTGCAGGATGAGAGTAAAATATTCCACTACGCATGGTTGTTACTCTTCATCATATTAGTGGCTTAGGATCTTCCAGAAGATAGTTAGTTTCTTCCCATGGACAAGGGATTGCAAGAGGCTGAACAATTTACATCCCTATGGGAAATAAAGGATGTCACATGCATCACAAAGACCAAAGTCTTATGGGTGATGATGGAGGAGAGCCTATGGATGGCCATAAACCCAAATCCAAGGTTGTCACCAACTTTGTTCAACTAGCTCTCTGAGTACGTGGAGTTTAAAGCTTATTTCCACCATGTATATATCAGGGCGTGAAAGGATCCATAATAGAAATGGTTTGACCTCCCTTACTTGGCTCGATTGACATCATTCAAGAAAATATCAAGTGATGGCTGACAAATTGGCATTCTCCATATGATCTAGCTGTAGGCACCAACAATTCTGCGGAGAAGAAAAAGAAGGAAGAAGAAAATTAGAAGGTTCAGTAGTTGCTCGAGAAGCGCAGAAAAGAGGCCGAGGAGAAGGACTGGGTGGAAAAGGAGCGCACCACGAAGCAGCAGGTCGAACATGAAGAGTGCAATTTTGAGTGCAGTGGTAAGACTCCTTCACCCCAAACAGATGAGGAGGAGAAGTAAGAGCAGAGCGGTGGCAGTCAGGAGGAACACAACACTCCCTTCCAAATAAAGAGATACAGGTATCAGTTAAAGGAAGGTCCTCGGAAGAAGTCAAAAGCAACAAAGTCATCATTGGCTCCAATCACTATGATAGAAGGTGACCTTGATGAGATTGGAGACAAGGTACACGATACCACAGTGGAACTGTTGCAATAGTTCAAACAACAACAACAACATATGCTAAGTACCGTTCAAAAGGATCTGTGCGAGCTGTAGATCCAAACTAGTAGGGTCTATGTGAGTGCAGGGCAAGTAATCTCTCCATAGACAAGATTGACATTGGAGAACAGTTAGGCAATAGAAATGGTTTGATCACTAGATCTCCAGGCAGTCACGCTACCAGATGGATCCTTGAGCAGAGAGGTGGCTGATGACAAGCTCATCGTAAGTTCTCTAAAGAACACCAGCCTCAACCTTGCAGCGTTGCCGAATGAATATCTTCACATGTTTTATGTAGGTGTGACAGCATAGTTTAGAGCTCAGGAGAAGCATGCACTAAGCCTCATCAATGAATATGAAGTGAATAATGAGCAGATGCTCATCGAAACGATAGAGTTGCTAAAGGCAAAGGAGACAATACAAGCACAGAGTGCTCAGATAACGGCGATAGTGGCAAAAGATTACAAAGCAGTGCTAGAGTTGCACATACCAAAGGAAGCACCATTGGACACGAAGATCAGAAAACTTGTTGCAGGCATGCGTGATGCCAAGGTAGAAGTGGCTAGAGAACAGTTTGATCTAAACTTGAAGATCACGAAACTGGAGTTGAAGTCATAGCCTTCCACCCTGACAGAGGAAAGGGAACAAAGTAAAGCCATTGTTAAGGATGGAGTTGCTATGGTGGATGCCATGGTGGTGGACTACACCACACTGTTTGAGTAGGCTATGGAGGTAGTCACAGCCCCGCAAAAGGATCCCACCCTATAGTCATGAACACAGAAGTCTGCAAGCTCCAGCAACAATATGATCAAGTAAGGGAAATGATGCACACCATTGCTACAACTCAATGCCTCGCCAAGCTATAGGAGGCTAAGAAATTGCTTACACAGGTGGAAGCAGTGCAGAAGAAAAAGCTTTTCCTTAAGGATAGATTGGGGTTGGATGAGGCGTACATCGTCTATGCCAATATTCAGGAAAAAATGGCGAACTTCCAGAGTACGCAGCAGAAGATCAAGCAGGACAGTGAAGGACCATCATAGAGAAGCTGGTGGAACAAATCAAGAAGACAGCCAGGCAGAGCGCAACTAAAGTAGTAGTTGCATAAGTGCAGCTAGGGGATCTTCACAATAAGATCTTCACACCAGCTAAGTGACACGAGGGTGATTCATGATCTTTGTGTTGGGGGATTGTTGCGATGGGGTCCGCTGGGTTAGTTTTGGGGCAAAAGCCCAAAATTTTATGTAAAGGAATGTAAAGGATCCAAAAATTGTGGTCGTTGAGCATATAGATAGTTAAAGAATAAAAAAGGGTTTTACCCTCATTTATGTCTGTTAAGTCGGATTTTTGAAGAACTACCCATGGTCCGTAGACCATGGGATTGTATAAATCGGTTTGTCTTAGAGAGTCTAAGGCAAGAGATAAAGGATGAAGAAGAATGTAAGGGGTCAATACAAGGAAGATCATAGTAGTCATGGAGGAGGAAAAAGCTCTACAGTTGTGTGGATAGAGGTCTAGAGTAGAGTCCACAACTGAGTGCGCGGACTTGTGTAGCTGAGTGTGTAGGGAAGTCTTGAGTGTGTAAGCAGAACTGATTATCAATAAAGAACATTATTACTAAAATTCCTGTGTTTACCCATTTCTATTATGTATGAATTCACTTTATCATGTGATAAATAATTCTTATATGAAATAATGATGTGTTGATGCGCGACTTTACATGGTTTATATTTTTATATGAATGCAATTGACATTAAGTGTTTACGCGAAGATTATACTATTGCATGTTAAAATTATCCAACACTTAAGAAGGTTTGAAGAATTGTCAGGTTAAGAATAGTCTTGGATGTGCATAAGTAGTTGATTTACCTATTTAGGGTCAGTGAAATCTAGTCATAGATCTTCGCGAAGGTCTAGAGGTTGATTAAAGGAAGTTACATCAATAAGCAATAAGGGCTTATCGATCTATGCGAAGGCAGACCTAGGGCACAAAATGACATCATGTTGATTCTCAATGTAGAAACTTGGTTCCAACATCCCCACATATTGCTTCGGGTGAGACTTCAGTCCACACTCGGTAGATTGGTGCCTAAAGGGACAATAATGTAGGTATTTGTTTGGTGCAACTAAATATGAACTTGGGTCATGACCCACTAAGCCACCAACGGATGATGAGATAAAAGGGAGCCCCACTTCACTTGCCGAAGATGATAAAGCCCAAAGCGGTCAAGCTAAAGGTACACATCTGGAGTCAGATCTAGAACTATGAAGAGCTTTCATAGCTCATCACTATTCTACATGCTTCCCATGCATGTGTATTCAAGTGTATGGATGTTGTTGTCCACGGACATGCGATCCCATCTATTGGGACACTCACGCAGGTGAAGGCAAAGGCACATGTCCAACTAGAGCTTGACTCGTACTTTGACGAGTTGATGCGTATAGTCACCAGCCTAGACTTGTCCATGAGTGTAAACATCATGCACAAGTATGTTCCTAGTCTGGCCTCACTCAAGACAATGATGCACATGCTATCAAACGAGTTGGACATAGGAACAGGAGTGGTGTACCTAGATGCTATGCAAGCAAGAGTTAGGTTCTAGAAAGGTGTCACCTTAGAGTACATAGACACCATCGCAAACTACAAATCTTGGCATTAGTTCACTACTATCAATCACCATGAGGATATCAAAGAGTTGGTCTTCCAATAGTTTTCCGAGTCATAGTGATGCCTTGCATGTCTTTCTCAAGTCACTTTGTCTCACATGGGTACATGTGCATTGTAATGTAATGTCTTGTCAAGTGTAAGTTCAAGTGTTGATAGTTGGATGTAACATTCATAGAGTAGATGAAGAGTCATGAGGGTAGATGAACTGTCACAAAGGGGAATGTTAAGGGCCACCCCACCTTTTGCTATAAATTGTCCCTCATAACTCATTGTAAAGGCTTTTGGTCAGCTAAGCTTCGATAGAAGTATCTTAGAGAAAGCTTGGATAGTATTGTAATGTGCCTTGGCTTCTCCAATGTGTAGAGCTAATATATCTCTTTGGAGGAGCACACCGTTGTGGATGTGATATTCCACTATTATAGGCCAACCCACTTCCAAGCTATAAGGTGAAATGGCTTTGCCTAAGTTCTTACATGACTTCCTTTCCTTTCTTCATAAGGAGGATGGATGCTCTGACGAACAGACTAGTTTGCTGCTTGCATACACACTTAGCGAATCTCCATATTGGTGGATGTGCAGCCTACCAGATGACAATGTGCACTCACTTGAGCACTTTTGTGATCTCATTGAAGACACTTTCTATCATTTTGATCCAGAACATCTTGACTGAAAAAAGGCTCCTCATGAATTGCCTATGGATTTCTGGCAGCACTTCTATGATTTGTAGTTTCAAGCACCCAAGAGGCAGATCAAATTATTTTATCTTTGGGATAGATTCGAGTATTGTCTTAAGAAATCTGTCCATCCCAAGAATAGGTTTGAACTCAAGCCTCACTTAGCATTCTTTAGTGATGGAGTTGCGCAATCACAAGCAGATAAGGTCACTATCACAAGTGATTGTACTTCATTCCCTCATCAAAGAACTCCACCACTGCAGAGTGATGTGATAGATCATGCTCACACATTTGTTCCACTCTGACATCCTCCCAACATCACTTCAATTAATTTTCACACATAATTGGTTGTGAGTCCATCAAGTTTTCATATGCATTTTATACCATAACCCCCATCTTCGTAATCGGTTGTTCCTCTAGATGATACTACCTTGTGTTCTTCCATTTCGGACTCTACACTTGTTGTGAACGAGGATCAAGCCACTAAGAGAGTTGGTGTGGCACAACCAACATGCACTATCATTCATGAAGAGTATGAATGGCAGCTTGAGCATCAACACTCAGTGAAGGATGACTCCCTTCTGTCTGAGCATCCTCTATTCTTTCCTAACTTTTTCGGTGAGCCTGTCATCCATGATTTTGCATGTGTATCTTCATCTATGGATGCACCCATTGTTGATCACTTGTAGGACACACCAGATGCCATTCCATCATCTGACAATGGAGAGGATAAATTATTAATTGAAAATCCACTTGATATTTCATCTGCGTTTTCCGAAAACATAGAGGATGAATGTGTTCGCTTTTTGTTTACCCCTCTATTTTATTAATCAGATCATGAGGATGCCGATGAAATCATTTATTTTTTTGATCATGGTTGTCATGATCCATTTACTCCCATATTCGATCACGATCATGATTCTATCGCAATTGATTTTTCAAAGCCACCTGTTTATGATTATTGCTCTAATGAAGAAGTCGAAACACCCTAGACTGTCGAGGCACTTTAGCCTGAGCTCATGGTTATGTCAGGCCCTCATTGTCTAGAGGTTAGTTTCACTTCTGATCAGAAAATTGTTCAATCACCCAAGGCTCCTCATCACTCATCTGTATGCATTGAAGATCAATCTCACACACAGATCATGCTTCCTCCATTTGAACTGCACGATCCCATCACTCATGCATTACAAGAATCTTACACTGCAAGAACAACTGCATGATGCAAGTTGTCTTTATTTCTTTCATTTGCTTTCATGTCACAGTCAAGAGTATGTATATGCTTCAAAGCTCCATGCAGTGTCGTACAACATTGTGATAAGTCCACAGACGACATGTCATGTACTTGCACTCACTTATGTTCTAGTGACACTTCTAAACATGAAGTGTGTCTGTCTTCATTGTTATATTTTTCTTGTTTGCTGTTTTGCACAATTGAGTTTATTGTGGACCTAGCCTAGGTATTGACCACACTCACTGGCAGTGTGTTATGGAACCAACTCAAGAAAAGATAGAAAAGATAGATCAACACCTTAGAATTCAGCCTCTTCGAGGGGGCAACCTCCTTTACATTACATAAATGAACAATTCTTGG
>APFE031328997.1:0-12313 GCA_000404065.3 Pinus taeda
ACAATACATACGCCTACATCTCGTGTAAACCACCACATAATACATACACCTACACCCAATGTAAAAAAAAAAAAAAAATACATACATTTATACTCGATGTACAATGCCACACAATACATTTACCTACACCTGGCATACAACACAACACAATAAATCTATACCTGATGTAAAACACCACACAATACATGTCCCTACACCTGGCGTACAACACAACAAAATACATGTACTACACAAAGTATGACACAACAAGTACAAAATTCACGTACATAGTACTGCATGCCTTCAAGACATGTATCACATCCACATAATATCACACATACACCAGTACCATATGTACAACATGTACATAGTACCAGCTGTACACTGCACCACTTGCACAACATGTGCACAACATGTACACAATGCCACATGTACATTGCACCACTTGTGCAACGTGTACACAATACCACATGTACATAGTACCACATGCACGACATGTACATGACACCACATGTACACAGTACCACATGCATGACATGTACATGACACCACATGTACACAACATCACATGCACGACATGTACACAAGACCATGTGCACACAACACCACATGTACAACATGTACATGGCACCACATGCTCACAACACCACTTGTACAATAATGCACACAATATCATATGCACAACATCCACACAACACCATATGTACATAGTCCCATATGTACAACATGCACACAACACCATACATACATAACACTGTGTATATAGCATGCAGCTAACACTCTATGTACACAACACTACATATTAAACATGCACACAACACCATATGCACACATCAATGCATATAAATCATGTGCACAATAGAATATCTACACAACACCGCATATCCAACATGTACATAGCACCATCTATACCCAGCACTGCATATACAACACAACACTATTTGGACCACCTTGTACATAATCATTGCATAAACAAAATCTACACACACTATATATACACAACACTACATGTGCACAACATCATAGATTCAACATGTACAACATACACAACATATGCATAACAGTAGTACTACACATTCAAAACCTACACACTGTCTCTAGAAAGCAACCTTGCTTCCAATATTTTATCCATGCTTGTCCTATCATGTCGCAGACCACACTTCTTTCATTCCGTTGATGTATCCCTTGGTATAGTATGTCCATAACATAGACGTAATATAGTCACATAATATCAACTCATAACCACATGATACTCTTCCCACTTGAATCCCACTTGATTCCTCATAGACATGAACTTCTTTATGCCATTCACCTACATAAGCAATCATTCCTCCACAAGAATGATCCATGACAAGCCTTTTAGACAGTGATATAGATACATAGATACATAGATACATAGATACATACATGTATTTATATATAAACACTAGTATTAAACAATCATGATTATGTTAGACAATGACATACATATATACATATAAATATTAGCATAAAAACAACCATGATTGATGACAACCTTGTCAGACACGACATACATACATACATTTACACACATATAAACATCAGCATAATCATTATCACAATGTAATTACTAGATATCATAAGGTCAGGGTTAAGAGCGCCATTTATCGATGCACACCATGCACAACATTGAGAACAATCGTTCCCAACATAGCCAAGGAATTTGATGCCTCAAATCCATTTGCATTCCTTTCTTGATTAACTTTCCCATGATTTTCCTGCCATCATTCATTTACACGATTGGACCCAACCAGTCCAACGTGTTGTCATACTCTTTCCTTCAACTTCCCTTACACATGCACCGAGCTTCATCAAGGTCTTATCTTACCTATTGGGTACCACATAGCTCTCCTCGAGCTCCATTAAGTTCCTCCTTCCCCAACCAATTCCCAAGAATATCAAAATCATAAAGGCAATAACGAGAATAAAAAAAGAAGAAAATCATGGAAAACTAGCAGCAATATGACACCACAACCAAAGTGGCATGTCCATGCACAAGACGCAAACAAAACTGCTATAAAGCACAACAAATCACGAAAAGACCAAAAGCATAAGATTTACAACAGAAGCCATGAATCAATCCCCATGGTTCCTAGGGAATTCTCAACCTGAGCCTTCTTCAATATTTCATGGCAACCTCTCTTGCCATGAAACTCCCTTCATCATACTTCCATTGACACTTAACTTTCAGTGCATAAATAAACATAATGATACACTAGTTACCTTACCTTGCTGCAATCGAGTCTTACTATGCACTGTAACATCACGCAATTGTTAGCTATATAAACACATAAACTATTTCCTTGGCATGCTAATACCAATCATGTTTCCTACATTGTTTACACATGCCAAACACATGTTCGAAATATCAAGACAATCATATCTATCAATTTGAAATCAAGCTTTACCAAGACTAAAAATCATGTCATAATCCATAGTCAACTCATAGTCATTAGAAATAATGCTACAACTGTCACCTACCTACACTCTAAGTACATATCAACTGTCTCAACACATATGTATTAGAGAAACCATCTCAAAACAAGATCACTTCAGCAAGAAATATTATAGACACATACTCATATTATGAAATTTATCAAACATCCAACCAATTTAATGTATCTCATGGGAGGCTATCTTGTTTGCACAATCAATCCATATTAACATGATATAACTTCACAACATATCAACTCAACCAAAAATAATATCATGATATACATAATTGTCACTAGTTAACATGTTAACATCATAAACAATTAACATTCATACATAATAATCACATCTACACAATCAATCTAGATTAGTATGACATATCACAACATTTAACTCATACCTGAATGTCATAAACCTAACCATTTGCATAGAGTTAACCAAATTAATATGACACATATAACATCAAGATCTTAACGTAATAACCTGAATCATCAAGTTACTATCATATAACAATAACAAGTTATACATCTTGCTCATCAACACCATATAATTTAATCATCAAGCTAACTATCCTATAACAACAACAAGTTAACCTATAACATACTCCTCAACAACATATAACCTAATCATCAAGCTAACTATCATATAATAGCAACAACAAATTAACCTATAACATACTCATAAAAATCATATAACATAATTAAGAATTTATCTAACAATAATAATAAAGCATACAACCACAGGTTACTATCGTTCATGACTATCTAATACATGTGCATATGAATATACTAATCAACTAGTATCTACCATGCATGCAACCACAACAAAAATAAAATGACAAACATATATATAACCCTAATTCATATAACAATCCATTAACTAATATACATGAATGCCAAACATACAATACCTGTATGACAACATGCTCTTGCCTCGAGGTCCAATGTTGCAACTTCACTTTAATGATATGCATCTCCTGCTCTATCTCATCCAACACATTATCATCATAACAATAATATCATGATGACCTAACTGCATACAATGACCTCATAATGCATGCATGACAACCGGCATCATGAAAATGCATGCATAACAACATATAGACACCGACATGCGTAACAAATTCATATACAACCATACATTGATGACGACACATTCCACAACAACACCATCAACCTTCACATGGCCACATCACTACAACCATGATCAACATCATGCAAATGCAACAATCACATGGTCTTACAACACAAGAAACACATATGCAACCGACATGAATGCATAACCAACACACAACCCGTCTAGTCCGAGGGGTGAACCATGCTTTGATACCACTCTGTAACACCCTCCTCCCACATCTACCCAGGTAACTGGTTAGCTTGGGTAAATATGTGATGAAAGGCTACTATGATTGTATTCAACCTCCTATGTGACCTTAATGAAATGGGATCGATGGAAACACAACATATAGACCTTCCACATTAAATATAGGACCCCTGCGAACCATCCCAACACTTCAGACAATTTTCCCCTCGGTCGCATTGAATTTTGTGATCCCTTGACCTCTGAACGCTCTCATGACATAGGCCTTCCAGCGTCTAGGAGGCTCTATACGCTCTCATGCTATAGGCATTCCGACGTCTAGGGACTATTTTGCCTAGTTCTATGCCACCATGCCCAGGATTTAAGCCACTTTTTCAGGCCCAAAGCCTAGGTCACTGCCCAAAATTTCATGACATCTCCAAAATAGTAAAATAACAAGGAAACAATGATGCTAAAGAAAATAGTTGAATAAGCATTTCATCAAACATATCACAAACATGTAATCTACAAGTGTAAACAACACAATTAAGCATAGGGATCTCAAACTTATCTATGAATCACTAAGAACCATTGTTCCATCATATCATTTGTTGAACTATCATCATATGTTCCATTCATTTACAAATAAAAACATGATGAGATCCATACATAGCTATGGTCATAAAACACATATATAACCAACATAATAGCAGAAGAAATACCAATGCAATCATATCCATATGATCCACATATAAATCAGCATAATACCGATAGAAATAAAAGGATAAATAACCTTCATTAATGATGCAAATTCCAAGCTTGAGATGGTACTACAAGGTTCCACCTAACCATAGAATCGTTGAGCCAAATGTCTCTTCATCTGTTCACCCCCATGCCATATTCCAAGCATGAATGTGGGACTCAAAATGAAAGAACCAACTAGGGCATACCAAGGCTAACCACCTCACCCTCATCAATAGAAACCAGGCTTTACCGTAGTCCATCCCAGATCACTATGACAACACAATAAACATGTCATAATAGGCTTTACCATGATCTCCACCCAATCACTAGGCCAAACAAGCATGGATGCCACTAGATTTATCCACCTACACTGTGAGGAATTTTCCTGTTTCCTAGTCTCTCAAGCTATACCACAATCCAAACCTGGATCACTAGGACCTAAATCAAGACCCACTCTCTAGGCTTTACCACATATCCCAAACCCAGGAATACTATGCCCAACAGAGAAAAACCATCTCTTGTTTGTAGCATATATCCTACCATTCACCGGCAAATATTCTTAGGCCCATCGAGGCAACACAATCCTGGCTTTACCACAACCCACAGTTTGGCTTAGGGATCAAGACGCCAGTGGCTTTATCGTGATCCACAGTTTGGTTCAGGGACCACTAGGCCATGTGCTCTATCATTTAGAGATCCACCTCACTCAGATTCAAACCCATCTGGAAATCTAGCTCAACCAAAACACGAGAACCCCATCACACCATGGCTATTTGGAAATGGAAAGGCTAGGCTGAAAACACTGTTACAACTGGAAAAACCCATGCCATAACAAAAAATAAACCACATGAAATACAATGCATGCAAAATCTAGCAAGGACGTTACACATGCAAATCGATACCTACAAAGAATATTGTTGTAGTTGCTTGATCATGCCTTTACCTTCTTGATATTTACTTCCTCTTGCCTTCTTTTCCTTTCTTGATCCAATGCAAAAATGCTCCAATAAAAATCTAAGTGTCCAAGAGTGAGATAGAGAAAATAACAAGATAGCTTGAAAACTAAACTGATAAAAGGTTACACTGACCAAGCCTGCCCATTAATCCTCATATGACTTTTTATGGATCAAGCCCCTATTTTCTTCATTTTCTATTACTTTCCTTCATTTTCCTCCTCACATGCAACCTGTGAACTTTTACATTATTTTTCTCCTATTTTCTTTTATTTTTCATAAATAAAATTGCAATTAACGCCTCATGCCTTTCCAAAGCCTTTGTTGTTGCCTTTGCCATTTTATTTAGCCATAATAAACCGAATGAATAGCCACTACGATTTTTTTCCCAACATTAAGCTTGGAATACATACCCCATGACCATGGTCTTATTGATTTTTACATGGATTTTTAACCATAACAATATTTTTAGCTGGGGAAGCTACATCTTGAGCACTATTTCACTAGTGTTGTCACTTGTGTCGCAAAGTGTATCTTAAGTGCCGCACTTGGAGTAAAGTATTATATTGTTATCGTTTCAATAGGAACAAGTTGATTGTGGGTGGTAAATGCTTCCATGTCAAGTGGTTGATCTTCTATAAGTGTGTGATAATGTTCAAGTCATGTTCTCGTTCCATCTCTTGCCTCTTGGATCCCACACTCATTTTTTAGCAATCGATCCTTCTCCAGTAAACCTTCTCTGAAACTCTCTTCTTGAACTGTGCATTGTCTAGTCTCAAGGCTCAATCAACATGTCGTGCTTGTTGGAACTATAAAATGTGCATTCAATACCTCCAAGGACTACACATTGCATAGTAAAAGTGCTCAAATGTTGCCTCATACAACTCAGAACTACAGAATTATGCCTCTGAACTAGTATCTTTCTGAACATTTCACAATCCCACTTTGCAATCTGCCTCCTTTGCTTTTTGAATTGTGCAATCGATCTGTGCAGACTCCCTTCATAATTGTGCATTTTGTAGTTACAGTGGGCAAGCCTACCTCACTATGACCCTCAATTATGCAATCCTACTTCTTAAGCCTCCAAAAATTCACATTATGGTATTCATCAGTCTTTTATCCCTATCCTTTGGAACTACGGACTTCATAATCCCTGAGCCTTCCTCCCTATTTAGTACCCAGTTCGAGGTCAATTGATGGATTTCACAAAGAGAGTTATAATAGAATATTTCTGACTGATGTTATCTTGTCATGAGTGTATTTCACTTGCAGGTACTATATCTTGAAATGAAAATATGATTTCTCAGAGAAGAGGAGAAGAATACTATGCTAGAAGACTCTTGGGATTCTGTGAAGACAAGATGATCACTAAACAGGAAGATGAAGGGACACTAGATTACGACAGAATATTAAAGTTAAAGATCACATAAGGACTCCATATCAATCAACCTCTTGGAGGATGAAGATGAAATACATGCAAGATCCATCATAAAGAAGTTAAAGTCATAACAACAGGAAGAGAAGACTAGCTTGGACATATCATCATGAAGATTTGAGTCATCTTTTCCCAATTCATGGCTTGTACAAGTGTAATCACAATGTCATATGTGTCAATGAGTTTTTCCACATGATGTGGAGTGTAATTATGTATTTCCTAAAATGACAAAAATGTAATGTGTGGAAGTCTAAGAGCCATGTGGAATATGTAAAGTCACATGTGGACAAATGAGTCATATAGAAGCTCAAAGGTCATGTAAGAATTTAAAAATTAATAGTAGAAGCTCAAGAGTCATGAGGGAGGTCAAGAGTCACATGGAAGGTACAGAGTCACCTTATTAGTTATAAATATACCCTAATAGCTCAACCAAAGGGGCTTTTGAAGTCATATACTTTGGAGAGCTACCCTTGTCTTCTCTAGCTTGGCATAAAAGAGAAGATCATCCTTTGGAGAAGCAAGGAGTGACTTAATGTTCCACTATTGGAGCTAGTGCCTCACCATTGTAACTATGTACTTGGGTATTTCACCTAATAATCATAAGCTCATTGAGCCAACACATTTGCATGCATGTATTGTGAATATTGTAAGACTATTATTTAGATGTTTGTGGTATATGTTATGTTCATAGTACTAAAGAAATTGAACTATTTCATTGGCTTGCATATTTATCTTGTTGAATATGTGTTGTATTTTCTTTAATGATCATTGTGTCTATGTGAACTATTTCTCTAGATATATAATGAATTATTTCTTGCTCTCATGTGCCTCTCCTAGGATATTACTATTACTTTCCTCATAGAGACTCACTCTCATTTCCCCTTTCATGAAAGTCTTATTTTATGCATTACAATTGGTGTTTCATAGCATCAACTTACTTGGTGATTTCAAAGGAAATATGTGTAATCTATTATGCTATTTATTGTGGCCAAGGAAAACCTTATATTTATGGTAGCTGGGTTAATACTATGCATTGGGCTCCTACTCCAAATGGTGTGAGTTCTAATTGGAACCTCACATTAGGGAGACCCCTTTGGTTGACGGATTTCCAACACCATCAATAGTTGGCGCTAGAAGGAGGGGCATATGACAAGTTGTGCCCATTGACTATGTTTTGAATCTCTTATCATAAATATATTTTTCCCAAATAATAATCCTGCAGTGTTTTTCTAATAGAACCATTCTTTCATTTCCCTTAGAATTAATTGATGAATTGTCTAATTTGAAGTTTGATGGTGAGGATGAAATATTCATATCTCAACATATATCTTTGTTTCTCAATTTTTTTGAATGTTATGAATCAATTGTGAAGATGGTTCTACTAAATTTTTCACCCTCACTCTTGAATGTCGAGTTAAGAAATGGTGTCATACTTTATGAGTTTCTTCCATTCGCTCATTCAAACAACTCGTTATGGCACTTCATCAAGCCTTTGACATGTATGACTATCAAGGTGTTTGTAAAAGGGCTGATTTGCTTAGAATGAAACCTGGGGAATCTATAGAGGATATTCTTACTCAATTTCTTCACCTACATTATGAATTCCCTGAGGGAGTAATTGTTTTGGATTTCATCATAGAAAAAATTTAGAGTTTTATTCTACTCACCTTGGGATATTTCGAAAATGAAGCCCCTAAATGATTCTCCCTCCCCAACATCTACAAACCACGAGAGACATTTAATTTTATAGGAGGAACATAATATTCCTTTTGTTCCTTCTCCTCCTTTACTAGTGTCGATTTGGGTGCCTCCTTGTGATATTGTCAAAGTTGGGAAATATGAAATTCAAATCCCTGGTTCATCCATTCAACCTCAATCCCCTTCCCATGATCTAGATCATACTGAGGAGAACTTGGAATGGTTTGGTAATTTCATACAATTTAAGGTGAATAATAACCCCTTGATCTCTCAAAATGATCTTGAATCTAATACAATTGAAAGTATGATTTCCACAAAGGATACCCTTCACCCTCTACCATCCATGTATCATGATTCCTTATTTAATGATCTTCTTGATAAACCTACTTCAACTCTTAATGATGTTCAAATGATTGTGCTAGGTAGTAAGCACATACAAGGTAGTTTCATTCCACGTGTAGAAGAGAAAAGTAATGAAGATATGTTCCATCTTCCTTCTCCCTTTTAGGATGGTGATCTTGCATTTTTGGCTTATCACCGATCTTGCAATATTGATAACCTGTCAAATGATTCCAAACCCTTCATTCAAGTTGAGACTTTGGACAACCATCACCATGACATCCATGTTTCCATTAAAACATGTGGTGATGGATATCCAAGTACACCAACTGATATCTTTTCCTCTTTTGAATTCTTAGATTTGCGAGGTATCGATTCAAAGTATGCTTCTCATAGCTTGCAATCTTCATTTATGGGATCATATACTCTTTCAATTCTGAATGATTTTGAAATTTGTTTGATTGATGTATCTTCAGTTATAAAATTTAAGGAAATAAGTGCTCAATCTTTTGAATCTTAAATATACCCTATTGAAGTAAAGAAAGTTCAATATAAAGATCATAGTGATATGCCTTTGTTTGATCATTATATTGATGAAGATTATGAAGATTCAATTCATATTCAACTTGACTCAGTTACAACTGACATATCTCCTCCTGCATCTTTCCATATTTCCCCACTTTTGACCCACTATTCACCGTACCCATAAATGTTGGATAAGTTTTTTACACCAAAAATTTCTTTAAATTATTTAGATCCTTATCTGGTTGGTCATGATTGCAACCAGGTACATGATGAGTCATAGGGTTTTCAAATTAGTTCTTTTGAATATCAATGTCTAATTGTTGAATGGTTATAACAATCTTACCTAGAAATCTCTGATGCAAATAATAAGTTTCAATCTTTCTTCATGTTTGCAAAAATTGAAAACACAAATGAATATACACTCATGAGCAACCTTAAATGTTTGTATTATCATCATTTCAATCAACAAGGTAACAATTGAGGTTGGTTAAAGCTAGTTATTTTGGCACATATTTTTGTTTATAAGAAAGAATTTCAATTCATTGACTAATCTTTTCAAATTGTTATCTTTTCTCTTGCACAATTCTTTATTTTTTTTTTTAATTGATTGCATCTTTGTGTTTGCACGTAGGGAGAAATTATTGTGGCTACATTCGAAATTTCACTTCACTTAGCCCTGAACTTCAAGCCGAATAGGTTAGGAGTAAGCTCATCTACATTTAGTTTCCCTTGAATTTCATCCACCCTCCATCCTACTCTCCATTAGTCGTTCCATGATTTTCTTGTTTCTTTTTATCACATCCTGCTTTCAGTTTAGTCCTCCTTTTGCTTTGTCCTTTTTTTTTTGTCTCCATGTTTTCTCATGTCTTTTTTGTTGTGTTTTGTTTAATAATAATTTGCATGAAAAATTCTCCTGTTTGGCTCAAAATACAATTTGGAAAATTTTGAAAAGGGAAATTGTGATGATGAGTAACTCTTGTCTAATCTCTGAGCCTCTTCTCTATTTGAGTTTATATATATTTTAAAGTCGAATATGTATGGATGGAAAATATGATTTATTTATGGTGGAAAGCATTTGGTCAAACTATTCATCTTATATATTTATTAGAACTTCATTCTATCTTAGCTGTGTATTGAATGGTGTTTTGGTATGTCAGCTCAACTAAGTAGAGAAGGGAAAGGAGAAAACTTTAAAATGAGCATATTAAATTCAATTATCTTTTAAATCCCTTAAACAAGGAACAACCTCTCATGATCTCAATAAGTCGGGATCCCTCTTCCACCCGTGCTATAAATTTAAAATAAGTGCTTAAAAGACATATTTAAGAAAATAAAATAAAGAGTGAAGAAGAGAAAGGCTTCTTGTGCATAGAGGTGAAGCAAGAAACTTTGCTGGGGTACTATTCAGGCTCGCTGGTAGTGAAGTGATGATTGCTTTTCCTTGAGGTGACTCCATCGAGGTACTATTCAAGCTTGATTGATCCAGGTGGCTCCAGAAAGACACACAGGACAAAGATGGTTCAAAAATCAAAGTGGTTGGAATGACTTCGAACCAAGACCAGTGCGTAGATCTTGTCTTCCTGATCATGGAGGTGTGAATAGTTCGTCAAACCAAGCTCGTATGCGAAAGATAGAGCTCTTCAAAGTTTGACATGACAGGAGAAAAGTGGGGCCCACAGTGTGCCACGTGGCATTGCAATAAGCAGGTGGGACCCACATGGCAACCCATCAACCATTGACGCTTGACATTCTTTCATTGGTCTCCTAAACCTGCATAAGAGACAAAATTCATTTTTATATATAGTTATTAATAACTATATAAAAATCCAAATATATATTTGTTTTGGGATCGGCGGCCATAACCCCCGCCGAACCCTTTAAAACCATCGCATATATGTTAAGACCGATGGCCATAACCCCCACCGGCCTTATCGCAAATCACATTAATAATATGGTTTCGGGATCAACAGCAATAACCCCCGCCGAACCCTCCTCCACATATCCCACATATACACATCAACCATATATTATAACCATATTACATTGTATTATGGGGTGGGCGCGGGCCATCGGTGGTGGACTTGGCCCACACCCTATCACCCCTACCTTATGTTGGAAATAATACTGAGAGGGGGGGGAGGGGGTGAATCAGTATTATCAAATCAATATAACTTTTCCATTTCCATATTCAGATTCATATACGCTACTTCAGTTAAGGAAAACCGCGTGTATACACAACTGTGTGTAATGCAACAAGTGTATATCCAGTAAACTTATAATTCAGTTAGTTGCTTCTTAATGAGTGCATCAGAACATTATTAGCACTATGAATAGTAAACAGGAGCAGTAAAACAGAACAGATCATCACACACAAGAAGCACACATGAACACCATGATATAAGGTGGAAACCCAATGTGGGTGAAAACCACCTGCTGCAAGTCATCTCTATATTCTTTTAATAAGATACTTCCTTTTACAATATTTATGTACTGGTGTAGTCTTATACCAGTACACAGGCTTCTACCTGTAGAAGGCTACAACCTTCTCTCGTTCTCCAGCTTCTCTTGGAAGGGAGCTGCAACCCCTTTAGCTCTTGTACTACCTGATCCTTTTACTAGTATGTAGGTGCTGGTCTACTGAATGATCCAACCTTTACTTGTTTTCCAGCTGGTACTAGAAGGGAGCTACCACCCCCTTTTCTCTTGTACTAGCTGATGTAGTAGTACGTAGGTGCTGACCTACAAAAGGCTACAACCTTCTCTTTTCTTCCTCCAGGTACCACGTTTCATAAATTTTCAGACTGGAAACTCCTGAAGCACAACAACATAATCTGAAGGCCACGTTTCATCCAATTTTCATACTGGACCCGCAAATATCATTGAAGCA